>OX401404.1:60981777-61204277 GCA_947846245.1 Cerastoderma edule
TGAGTATCTTTTCCAAACAAAATTATGTAGATATTTAAGGTCGTGACCTATATAAACCGAGAACAACCGAAGTAATCCGACGGAAGAAAGAGTTTCAAAATGACGGAGTACGGGTATTCTACCTAAAACTAAATGAACGACGAGATAAAACAGAAAAATGTTGAAATCAACATTAAATCACATCAACACAATTCTAAATGGCCCCAAATACGTGTACAAATAACATAAAATCGATGAATAACAATACAACGCTACACAAGGCGTGATGGCAAATTTGTTTAGAATTTCCTGGATACCTTATAACTAAACAAAAGGAGAATATTTGGGCAAGTCAAAACTGATAAACATGGAAATTATCTTAACTAAACCTACAATATAGCAATGTGACGCGTCATTGGAAGCGTCTCGGATAGATGCTTTGTCACCTTTTTGAATATGAGAGGCTGTCGTTTCAGTCACACAATTTTTAACATAAACTGATTAGTAAATCGGTACCCTGGGTTTTCAATCGCGTCAACAGTATTTCAGTTATATTACGATATCGTGATTCATAATCGATTAGGGTAGATCCAAAGGTTAAATACCAAAAAGGACTGGTCTTTCCCAACTCGGACGATCCAAGCTGTAACAGTGTAACAATCGGACCCCTAGGTGATGTTGGCAGGCGAATTATCGATGACCTAACCACAAAATGTGGTGTTTTGTCACAAATCCATCCACCAGATTCGTCCGAGGTCTGAACTGCCTGACGGAATTTGCCGAAGATTTCCGATTGAAAGGATGAAAAATCTACGTCTGGATCATTCGGACAAGGTAGAGCCGGGTAGAACTATCGGCATTCCGTAAGTCGGCCGGGCGAGTGATTACTTCTTCTACGTGATGGTAAGACGATGTGCATTCACTCCTTGTGTTGTGAAGAAGACCGAAGAAAGGGATATGGGTATTATCATGACAATGGCTCCGGATCTCTCACGAATCGCGATCACTTTCGCTCTTTCTATACGTGGAAGACAGACGACATTGGCGATAACGTGTTAATATCCTTATCACATTTGTAAAGAAGCAGTTAAACGATTGGTATCAGGTGGTTGGTTATTTATGTTTCGAACACGGCGTGAAAAAGATGGAAAAGAACACCTCCCGATCGTATTGTTAACAGTGAACCCCTAATTTTAGACGTTTCATTTACGACAATTTTGAAGGAAAAAAAAAATGGACAAGCATACCTCTCCATCATAGAGTGGTGTTTATTTTGATTGCATTAAATGTATCTTTCGTGACGATTTAAAAGTAAGACAACTCTATTCTGCCTTCTATTCGTAAAGTGGTGTTTACTCTGATTACTTTACATGTTTATTTGGCGGCTATTCCTAAAAGATTCGGCAAGTGCAAACTACCACTCGCCCCCAAAGTAAAGTGATTTTTACACTGTTTATTTCAAATGTATTATTTACGGAGACTTTGGATAATTGTTCACTTGTATCTTCTCACTGAGAAGTGATGTATACACTGCTTACGTTGAATGAACAATTAATGCCGAAGTTTGAACAAATGTTAATCCTTCGTATAAAGTAGTGTTTGCTTTAAATGTCACATTAATGAAATTTTCGAAAAGATGGACAGGTGAATTTTGCGATTGTAAAGTGGTGTTTCCACTGCTTATTTTAAATGTATCACTCACGGCGATTTTAGAAACAGTTTGACAAGTTTGAAAAGCGATGTTCAATGCATCATTTATAGGGATTTTGGAAATAAGTGATAAAGCGTACCTACCCGTCTTAAAATAGTGTTTACCTCAAAGAGACTCTCTCAGAGATAGAGATTTTTACCTTTAAAAAAAATTGTCTTCTACCGTAAAAATGGCAACACAGATTTCTAAAGTAACATTAAACTAGATTATTGACAGCTTCCAAACACTGCTTATAACTGTACAGAACATATAAAGGACATTGAAATCGCAGATATTGCAGACCAATCAAACAGGTTTATTTTGTAAACAACGACCTAAACTTAGAATATGAAGTGTAAGAGGTGGTATTTTCAGATACCATCGTCACGTGGGTCTTCGGAAACGTTTACCACGCATGAGCATGGACGCAAACATCACTTCCGTCAAGCGGAATATGTCGGTCGAGGAGGAGAACAAACAGCTCAAACATAAATATTATGATTCTTGCTCAATTAGCTCAAGTTTGTAAAGCGGTGTTCACACTGCTAAATTTCAACGCATCATATTTACATCGATTTTTGGAAATAATTGATAAAGCGTACGTTCTCATCGTAAATTGGTGTTAACATTGCTTCATTTGTTTATGTGTATACAATATAAGTAATCCCCCCTGCACATGCATTCTTGGAAATGGGATTAACATTGAAACTTAAAAGCCCGTTTAAATCAAAGTAAGAGTATAAATGTGATTGTCACAGCTTCATTGAAAATATGCTGAAACGGCATAAAAAATAAAGTTGTTCAGAGATGAGAAAATTTGAAAGTGGAATGGAAATGTCTTTGAAACAATCAGTATTTATATTGTTGTTCGAAACATAATTTAAATCAGCCATTGGAAGCATAAATAATTCAAGAATCGTCAATCTATCTAAGTATTTACAGTCTGTATGCGGTAGATCTCAAAAGCGGTGTCATGCTTTTGGAGTTAATAACATGTTCACTAACTGTATACACACTTTAAAGAATTAAAAGCGATACAATTTTGCGTTCAATGACAATTGTTTATTGGGTATCATATATCAGTACAGCTGTAGTGCAGTTTTAAAGAATTTCTAACTTCCAAATTTCTTCTCAACTGTGAACAAGCACCTTGGAATCTCAAATTAAGAGTAAAAAGAGAAAGGGATACGTCATTCCTACTTTAAAAGCGACAAGTTTTGTTAAAACACACACGGTGAAATTTAAGTTTATAATACGTAAATAAGATCGCTTATGAATACTGTTTAAAAAATTCTCCCAAAATCGAAAGTAATAGAAGACGACAAAAGATCGATTATAATTAGTTAATTACCCTTTCTTTGTGGCACTTGATAGAAACCGATGTGATGAAATGAGAAATTGCATGTATCAAGGTGGTTTCCTAGTGTTACATGTATGCAACATATTTTCTTTAAGACCCTTGATGGAAAGCGATGTGACAAAAGGATAAATTGCTTGATACAAGCCATTAATCCTTTAGTCACAGTTATTTCTGAAGTCTTATGCACATGTTTTCTTCGTGACACTTGATAGAAACCGATGTGAAAAACAGGTAAAATTTCTTGAATCAAGCAATTTATCCTTTTCTCACAGTGGTTTATTTAGTCTTGTACATAACATTCTGCAATACGATCTTCCATCAACTGAGACGTTAATTTCCCTTTACCGGAAGTACAGACGCCATAGGTGGCCCACTTCCGGTTGTTTTGGTAAACCGGTGGTCTTTATCCGCGGACAGAAACAAAAATCGTTGAATTGTTTTAAAAGAAAATATTTGCGATTTGTAAACTGTTTCGAGTCTTTATGTGCATTGTAGCTATTGTTCTCGCCAAACAAGCAGTGCCTTTGGTCAAGGGACGGGTTTGTTTTGACAAATCAGACAAGAGCTCGGTTTCTGTTTGTTCGGCTTTAAGGGATTTCAATAGAATTATAATTCACCGACCGGATTATGTCATTTTTTTCTCGGTATATTGATATTACAGAAGGGGGCCGCTGAATAGTGTTAAAGTAAACAAGGAAAAGTTCTTTCGGGGGCTTAATTTATTTATTCACCCCCTTTGATAACGTTTTACTCCCCTAATTGAAATTAAGAAAATAAAATTGAAATTAACCAGAGCTATAAAACATAATTCTAGAATTGTAATTAATTGGCCTTAATTTAACAAGCTTTGATGTTTCGATTCATTCGTATTTCTTTCTCAGACCAAGTGCAAATCAATTAAAACTATGTCTCATTGTTTTAAATGTATCGACCTTAAGAATATTTCAAAACATCGAGTTCATTAGATTTTTTCCTCTACAGTTTCTTTTACAATTAGGCACAAGTAACTTCTTTTCTCGACACAACGTTGTCTAATAACTTTCGGTACAGGTTCGATGAAAAAGAGACTTTTGTTAATTCAATATTTTTTTCGAAAAGAATCTTTATAATGTTTATCGTTATCGGTAGTCGATAATCTATCTAATCTATCCAAAAATGCCAAAGATGGTGTGAGAGAAAGCGTTGGTCCCCCAAAAACACATCCATTATTAGTTATGATTTAGTACAATCAATTTTTCGTACAGGCTTAACATTCATAAACATTCATAAAGGTAAACCATTCTCAATTTCTACATTCATGATACATGAACATGTTGCTATTAACCTATCCTGTTTGATATGTATTTATGGTCTCATAATCATAGGAAAATGGCTAATAGGCCCTTAAGACCGGGTGAAATGAGTTGTATTATGATAACTATTTGGGAAAATCGATAAAAATGCCTCTTTTTGTGGAGTACAGTGGTCCAGTGATAGAGCATCGGCCCGAGAACCCGAGGTCGTGAGTTTGTATCCCGTGGGTAGCGGGATCCACCTTGCAACCTTTCATTAATCCACAATTGACACGCATACGAGTCATGTACATGTACACTGTATACAGGAAGCATAATCGAGAGTGATTGCTCTAAGTTGTAAGAACTTGTTCCACAATCGATGTAAATAAAATAAGTTTAAACTAAACCATTAAGAGAGGCATACTTACCTATCCATTCCAATATCGAGATGATTTTCAAAACTAAATTCGGGTGCAAGGGGAAAGGGTTTGGGGTATTGGGTTTCGGGCACGGTAAAACAATCTGTTTGGACAAGATATCAGGGCGATTATTGGGCTAATGGAAGTATAAGTAGTTACACCAACAGATGTTTGCTTAAAGTATTCCCTCTAATCGCCTTAACGCCCCGATTTTCGTCGAGTTGTCCTTGGGTTAGGATATACGTCCACACGGATTGGCGTACTAGAAAAAGATATGTAAGCTATTATGCGGCTGAATGAAATATCTCTGTCGACGAGGGTTGATCTCTAATTTCGTATAGATTGATTGGTTATAATAACATGGGGTTTTCATAGCTTCTTCATTTTTTTCAGTTGCGATACCTGACTCAAAATGATGGAGGAAGATACAAACTTAACGGTCCATGAGGACTGGTCAAGCCGGAAAGAATCCTCGGTTTTCCGTAGGTCAACTTGAAAACTACCTCTCATGAAAAATCAAAATACCGTCACCGGGATTCAAACCCATGTGTCAAGGAGCCATGTGATTTCAAGTCCTGTACTCCAACCATGAGGCCGATGAGGCCCTGAATTAGCTTGTCACATTTCTCCTTTAGCCACAATATATTTTCAATCTATTGACAAAACACCACAGCAGAACTGAGAGGTAATTCACATGTTTACAAAGCTTTTCTAAAGTTGTCTGCTTCAAGTAAAATAATTTGCAGGTGGCAAAGAGTTGATATAATGGAACATAACATTGTCCAGTGACTAGCAGTTTTTGAGGAGGACACTATGTCTTAGCCACACCACTGTGGTTTCAACAAGGAAATCGACTTTATGGTCAGCCCTGACGTAAAATCACGTGCTTGGTGACTTTTAATTAATGCTATCTGTATTTGTTGGGTATCAACAAGTGGGTACTTACACTAACTTTCCCCTATAGCATGACGTCCACTAATTATTTAAATCCCAGCAAAGCTGTGTACATTACGGAGGTGTGCACTTAAACATTTCTACGGTCCCCGCTTGGAGAAAATGAGCCTTTTAGCGTCGATAAAGCTTTAAACATTCCCCTATTTGGCGAATTTGACATAGCATAACAGGAACTGGATCTGTCAACGGCATCTATATTTCAGCGTTCTTCAAAATCATAAAGTTTATTTTTATCCCCCTAAGAAATCCAAAATGACACAAGCCTCTGCTTTTCACAAGTAAGCAATCTTGGCGATTATTAGCGAATGGGAAGTACTTGGTTGAATCTTGTGAAATTGCTTGGGTACAAGATTACTTATCTTGGTATAGGGGGAACTTGATCAAAACGGAAAGAACTATTTTTGATCATTTCTCTCGAATTAATTGATAACTTTATTCATAGGACGTCAATCATGTTGCATCTTTAATTTTCGCTACAGACACTTCAATCTACCAACCTTGATACAGATATACTGTTGGTAAGATGTAAATTCCTATCAAACAGACGCTTGTTTTGTGCGAAACACCAGAAAGCTTTGTCACCACAGGGCAAACGTTTTTATTCGATGCTATGAAGTTAATGTAATTCTTGCTTTTTTGTCATCTTCTGGTGCCTAAGATTTGAACCAGTCGCCGATTTTGCAAACACGGGAAATGGAGCACTTCACATCTTATGTCCGAACAAGATAGCCGCGCCAAGTAATCTTTGCTTTTTTCACCTACTTTTGACAATGATAGCCACAATGTGTATCCCGCATGAGTTGACAATCAACTTTCCAGTTCTGGTAGTGTATGATAACCCAACGGGCGTTCATGCCCACAACAGTCTGTCTTCGACTGCGATTTCTCAGCCGAGTGTTAGACGTAAGTCCATTATGTAGCATTGACATTGACATAAGCTTTTATATTACGGCATGTTATTAAATGAATAATTACTGAACGCAAAATGGGTTCAGAATTTGTCCTTACATCTTAGAATGCACAGGCGGTTTGCGATTGAATTCGATTCCAGTGCAAAACTTTTGGATCGACATACTTAGCTGTTCATTGTTTACAGCCTCTAAATACTTAAATACAATAATATTTCTTCCAATAGCTATTCTCTAGTAAGTCCCATAAACATTACAGCTGCTATACAGTTGATTTTTAAATATGATTTTGATATCAAACCTTCCTTGCAACTATGAACAAGCAACTTTAAAACTCGCTGTAAAATAGTGTTAAAAAGTGCAAAGTTTCCAAGAGAGAATAAATCGGCATGATTCTTCAAGTACCAAGGTTAAAATAGTGTTACAATTTAAGAGGTCCTTGTGGCCTGGGATAAGACAACAACACGTTTAAGTCAATAGATGCGAATAATACACCAAGGCCCTTGATGCCTGTACCCCCTTTCCATAGTAAGGACCACTTGAAGTATCTTGACGGCGGGATTGCCTGGACATGTTCAGATTTGGTAGAGTAGATCTGTAGATTTATAGCTTAGTGAAGCCATTTCGACGATATTTATTTAACCATGCTTTATCACTGACAAGTTGTATACATGTTAGGAAAGCAGCTCTTCTTGTTTGGAACGAAAAGTGTACTTTAATGATGATATAATCGGGGAGCATGGGTATATATATACTGGACGCAATTAAACATTCCTGGAAAAGACATAAAATTCCAATTAAGCCAACAACGAACTAAAAGCAGATTTACATGTAGTATTTATGGAAATGGTCAAGTCGATCATATGAGTAATTCCTGCTATTTCTTCTACAATGGAAACATTGTTCAATTTCAATTGGATTCAATTTGTTGCATGGAGTCCCTTACGACTTAACACGATAATTCCAGATATAGGTTTCCGATCAGTTGAGCGTTGATGCGACTTCATGCCGGTGGTATTGTCATGTTATCAACTGACTATTGGCCTATTTCATCCACAGAATTTATGGACTGTCCCAAATTAGGAGCGCCAGCAGACGATTATGAAAAAGCAAGCAGATTTTCTCTTAACTCGAATGGTCCAGACGTTCATATTTTACTAGGTTTCTCTAAAAGACCTAATAAACAATTTGGATCTACTTTAATTGCTAATAACCGCTTGGATTCGCTAAGCTAATTTTCTGTATGGTTTTTATCGAATCGAAGATAAGTATTTTTTCAATACTAGCACAGTACGATCAGTCAGCAATTTTTGGTCCGCCTTAATGATAAAACAGGATTTTTAAGGCAGATATTTTACACAGAAAGTAATATACCCCTTTTCGTCTGCTTTTTTTTTTATTCTGTAGGATGGTAATGTAAGGTGTTAATTGTGTAATAATAGAATAGTCAGAAGCACTCATAAAAACCCGACGCTTCCTTTACATCTCTCGCGAAAAGCCCATAGAAATAGGGTATAATTTGAATCTTTTTCCGCGCTTCTATCGCATCATTTTATTGCGACCACAACTTACCTTCGTCGTTTGCGTTATATTGTATACACACCTGTGTTTAATATCTTTAATAAAGAATGAAATTAGCCCAATAAACTATCTCGTCCGTTTAACCCATTTCCCCGTAAGTGAGTTGTGCTCGGTCCATAATGAAATCTGAAACAGACTGCAAAGATAGCAGAAAATCCACCATAACAACAGTTCATGGTAGTTGATTGAAACAATGGTGACAAAATGATAACAAAAAAGGTTGTTTGATAGTCAATGTGTCCCCTTGTCTGGTAAGGTTCTTCTGTGTGTGTGTTTCTTTTAAAGGAATGATAAAACTGATATAGAAAAAAAAGTAAATCGTCTACAGTATTATCCTTAAGTAATCTACTGCAAAAAAGTCGATCAACATTTGACTTAATCAATTCCCCCATAAATGACTTTATAATTGTCCAAATAAACAGCAAAAGCAAACGACAATAAAATGAAAAGGTTATGGTTTCTCATAGACATTGGTTAGAAATCATCGTAATAAAAGGATAAAACACTCAATGAGAGATATTAATCATTTTGCCTCAGTGGTATCGAAAGTGTTCTGTATCGGCAACATGATGTATCGTGGAGTTAACCTTTTACCAAACGAAAAACTTTCGACTGTCCCAAATTGAAAGAGTTTGCAGACGACATTTCAAACTGTCATAAAATTAAGAAATAAAGTTCTGATAGGGCAGAAAGCATTGTGGGAAAAGGAGAAATTGCTCGTTAAGAGCAATTTCTCCTTTTCCTACGATGCTTTCCAGAGTCGTCTGCAGCAAACTGATCGATGTCGTTATTGTTTGGTAATGGATTAAGGGTTGGCGAAATCAAGCGTTCCTCGCGAAGCACGCCGAAGAAATGGTTTATCCGATTTTTGTTTAGAATTACACACAAATCTAATAAACCCCATCTTGAATCCGTATCATCCCCTATTAAAGTAATTGGAAAGCCGTAGTGATTCCAAGCGCCAAATGACATTGATACCTTATAAGTGGGTCTGGATCACTCGAAACGCTTCTGTCTTTGACAAAGAGCGCCAATTGAGAGTTTAGTCCTTTTCCCTGTTTGAACGAATTCGTTGTAGACAACGTCATGTTTAACATTGAAAATGACAGAAAAATCTCTGGCAAAAAAGCTCTAGATTAAAGTGATAGGCCTACATCATGAAAGCAATGTGACAAAAGAAGAATTTACTAACTGTGAGCAAAGTCTTCTTTTGTCACATTGTTCCGAATTGTTGCTTGCTGTAATTGCAGCTCAGAAGGTTTTGTATAGGATAGGGAAGAAGCTAATCGCATTAGCCTTTTTCCTAGAATTCGGCCTTTTGTCCTTGGTGATGTTTGCTGACTCTAACTCGGTATCCTTTGATTAATGTGACGCTGGTCTGAATTTAACAAAAAAAAAAAAAAAAAAAAAAAAAACTATAGTGTTTAACGTCAAAGTTTGAACCCTGCTTTAAAACACAAACAACATCAACAACAATAATATAGACACAATGCGATGTGTCAAAATGAATCAACTGTCTAAATGGTTTTTAAAAAGGCGATCAATAGGAAAAATAAGTTTTTGATAAGCGACTTTTGTTTGCTTGTACTACTATTTCCAACCCCGTCATCCCAATATCACTCAATAAAACACCTCTACAGTCTTTCAAACGAAAAAAGAAAACAAAAGAAAAAACGAAAAAAAAAAACATCGAGACTAACATGCAAATACGTTGCAGCAGCAAAACAAACCGTTTGAACATTCTGAAAGAAAACGAATAAAAGCATTTCATAGAACAGGATAGTTCTAGCGTTCACATTATCGCTTAGTCTACCTTGTTCAAAATGGAAACGCCGTTTCTATTGCTAAGCACACTTTTACCACAGCTGTGTTGTAACTAAACAAAGGCAATGGTTTATAAAGCTATCCCTGGTTATACATATTTTATGGAAATGACTTTCGGAAATATTTTGTACACATGTACCGAGTGAACCTTTTTAAAAGAAAACTATAGTATATCCCTTTCCCAAGTTTTTATTGTCATTCCTGACAAACACCTTCCAGTTATATCACTATGAAAGGAGAAATTGCTCTTAACGCCTGCAAACCAAATGCGTTAGCCCTTTCCCAAACAACAAATTTTCGACTGTCCCAAATTGAAAGAGTTTGCAGACGACATTTCAAAATGTGATGAAATTGGAAAATATTCTTCAGAAAGAGCAGAAAACCTTGTGGGAAAAGGAAAAATTGCTCGTTACGAGCAATTTCTCCTTTTCCCACAATGTTTTCTAAAGTCGTCTGCAACAAAGTTGTCAAATGTCGTTATTGTTTGGGAAAGGGTTTAGCGATTAATCCGTTCTGTAACTGATCGAAATAGAGAGAGCAACAGCAGACGATAACTATTTGGGGTGGAAGGTCACATTTAGCCATTACAATATTGGGGTAGGGATTGTTTTGCAAATAGAGAATCTTGCTCATCATCAGTAATGTAATTCTAGTTCTTCTGATTGCCTTCTCCTATATATGAGTACACAGTTCCATACTTAATGAAAGGTTTAAAACTGAAAGGGTAGGAAAAAAATGCACCACTTTCGCTTACTCTCATTTCTTTATTGTGTAGATCAAAATATTCTTTACCCTTTTCCTTATTTCTACCTTTTTATATATCTGTCAACTTATTAGCTTATAAGTTTAGATTATTTAAAACTTATTTATTCTACATGCGATGGAAGCTTGAAGCTTATCAAATTCACTCTTCTCTTGATGACTGCATCCCGGATACTAAATCAGTACTCGCGGCGATTTGTGGGTCAGTTCCGGTAATTTTCACCTCGTCTAAAGTCGATGAACCCGCGATCCTCGGTACAAGACGCCGACGCACAACCACAGCACCAATGTCGCCCCACAAAATATGATGCGATAGTTAAGAGGTGTGTTGTGTGCTGTCTTTATGAAGCGTTGATTGAAGAATCACATGTAACGTTTGACTCAGCGGATGTCATTAAACAGTTAATGTTTTACACGATATGAGGTATTTATTCTAATTCGCTATTCGAGTCTATCCGCGTCACTGACGAATGGACGCAACCTTTCTTTTTCAAGTTCTTTATTTGGCAAAAATATGCACATAAATGCCTTTGGCCAATACAATAATATACATGTATATACATTATATATAATATTGTGAAAAACATATGCAATATATACTCAAGCGTATCAAATATAAAAATATAAAATCCCCAAACATACAAAACACAATTTTGTCGATCTAACATAGTTCAAGAAACTGGATAGATCGAAAGATTACTCTCATGGGATGTATCAGTGCTTAGCTAGTGCTAACTTGGAAGTGTATTAGCAAGAGATATAAGCGGATACGTTGAGGATCAAACCCGAATCCCTAGGTTGTAAGTCCATTATCATAACCACTCGGGCACATAGGACCCTCTTGAATTATGGGAGTTCGTAGATTACATATGTGATTTTTTGAATTGGGAGGCAGGCTAATTTTTCTTCGGATGGACTGTCCTTAACGCTATATTTTATATTTCTCAAGACTATTTACCTTTACACGTTACTTTACAAGGTCTTATAAAGAAAACGGCCCACATTTCTGTGACGCGTAGCGCTTTAATTGATTTCAGAGATGGGCTGTCGTCATGTAAAGAAATCGGGCGGTTTTGAACTCCTAAACACATTTAAATGAGCCTCTTTTGATGAACTGATCACTTATCTACATAATGTATCATCTTGGGTCAACCCACGCAGTACAAACAAGTACACATAATGATAATTGAACTTTCTACAAAACAACATCTGCAGACTATGTATTCCATTTACAGTTAGGACAGAAAATTGTTGAAAAAACGTTAAATTTCCGCCACCATTCCTTTCCAAAAATGTTCGAGATGTCGTTTGCGTTCGACATTTTAGTTACTTCTACTGTTTGGCAAGGTATAAGATCTGAATGTTCGTTTTTTTCCTTCGTGTAAAATCGCCACAATGGCTCTGTAGAAGACAGTTCTAAAAAACAAATGTTACAAAAGGGAAAATAAAACTAGACGACCAATTGTTCTTTTTTGACATAATGTTTTCTCACCTTATTCACGGAGTTGAATAACAGTTCGTATCGTATTATTTTTGTATTCCTATACTTTCACTTAAGACCAGTGGCGAAGGTTCAAATGATCTATTGGTGATTTTGTGTGCCTGTATTCACATATGGAAACCACTTTGACAAAAAAAGAAATCGCTCACGATGAACATTATTCTTTTTTCATGTTTGCTCAAAACAATTGTAACTAATGACAGAATGATGATCATCAGACACACTCCATTTTACTTCTTAATGACCAGATTCTGTGTTAGTGTGCAAAGTTCAATTACGTTTGTGCTTTACATAAGATCTGAACAAGGAATCGGCATTACAACTGGATTGGTTAACAAGAAAATGATTTAACCCATTACTTAACAATAACGATATTCAACCAGTTTGTTGAAGACTCTCTGGAAAACATTTTTGGAAAAGGAGAATTTGCTCTTAACGAGCAATTTCTCCTTTTCCATCAATGTTTTCTGTCCTATCAGAAGATTATTTTTTAAATTAAATACATTTTGAAATGTCGTCTGCAAACTCTGTCAATTTGGGACAGTCGAAAGTTTGGCGTTTAGTAAAGGGTTAAAGTTAATGACCTGCGGTGTAACTGATGCTAAGAGGTGATCAAGGGAAGCCAAAGCGATAAGAGAGAAGGAAGAAACATGTTGCCAACCATGATGATATGCGGCGAATCGTACATAACGCATCACACGGTGTGCTCTCGCTTGGAAACACTGGAAGCAGAATAGGAATGAATTTAGCGTTGCAAGGTTGGTCCTGCTACTCTTTGGATTCGAACCAATGACCGAAATGTGCTGCTTCAAAACCCTTGTCAGCCGTAAAAGGTGTCCCATTGTCCTTATTTGAGCGTTAATTTCAGTTGTATGTTGTTCGTTCTTATTGTCTTCTATTGTTTTGTTTCTTTTTATCCATAAAAAACAGTACATTCATATAAGACACACATTAACGTATGCTTCCATTATTGTTTTAATTGTTTCATAAATCCACACTTTGCGCGAGTACTGGTTATGAATTTATCCAGGAAACAGAATCGAGAGTGATTAATCTAAATTGTAAGAACTTGTTTTTTTTAATCGATGTAAAATGCATAAGTTTTTTCCCCAAATTCTTTACGGTTTCAAATAGAAATATGACACACATGGCCTCGTGATTACAGTCCTTAACTAGAAATCACAAAGCGACTCTCTGCATTTGCTCAAATCATGGCAGGGATGCATTTGGATCATGACAGCTGACCAATGATATGCCTACGGTTCTACACAGTTTTATCAGTCATAGTGGGAAGTTAAGTTAGAAATCTTCCTCAGTCCATTAAGGGTCGGGCATAACTGACGTGATGTAACCGAATTACTGTTGACGAGATGTATACTCCTAACAAACAAACGAATAAGAAACCCGATTAAAAGTAACAACATATGGGGAGGCATGTTAATGCAGTGACGATTTCTTTATGTTACTGAGCTGAGAACTCGACAATCGCAATAGATAACCATTCTATGTAGTTTTTAGGAAGCAAAACATCAAATTGTCGATTGACATTATTGATTCAACTAAAATAAACATAGCTAATGTCAAACTAAAAGAAACGTTACATTTGATTAAGGTAGAATACCCATAATCCGCCATTTTTAAACTCTTTCTTTCGTCGGACTACTTTGTTCGTTCGCGGTATACATCGGTCGGTACCGGAATTATTCGCTCTACAATGAATGTTTCCGGCCACGACCGATGTATACCGGGAACGACCGAAGTAATCCGACGAAATAATTAGTTGCAAAATTGAGTATTAAGGGTATTCTTCCTTAAATTAAAGTAGACTCGACATTTTAGCTTGACATTATCGATTTGATTTGACAGATCATGGATTAGTTCGTTGACAATGGGGTTAATTCTGTCGTGTTTTCAGAGATTATTCTATCACGCCATTGTTTAGCGGCATTTTATTGGGACAAGTGCGCAACGTTTGTTTAGTGCGCCATCGCTAAATAATCACTGAACTATTAGGTTATTTAAACATTTATGTTTCACCACTGAAAACAATGTCAGCTGAAACTATTAACTCTTTTTTTCCCGCATAGACGATTATCTAGTTGAGTTTAGAAATATGCTGCTCATTTGAAATATATTATTTGTTTAATCCTGGTGAAACTTTCAGAAACGTGTAATTTTTTATTGTTTTTTCTAGTTGTGACAATGGTTTCAAATGTCGTGTTGAAACTTTTAGAATTGTAGAATGTCACAACGCTTTTCCAGGTGTGACAATGCTTACAAAGGCCCCGGCGAAACCCTCGATGACTGCCTCATGGATACTAAAACAGTACTTGTGCCAATTTGAGGGCTATTCCCGGCAATTATAACCCCGCCTAACGGGAATCGAACCCGGGAGCCTCTGTACGAGAGGACGACGATCCACCTCTACACCACGGTTGCTTGCGAAACCTGAGCAAGCTGAGTGAGTGGTTGATGAAGCTAAATAAGGACTCAAGAGTGTGGAACTTACAAACCTCTTATCCAGAAGCAAACGCTCAACTCAGAATTGATGTCAATGCAACGTAATTATAACGGAATTGTTTGCTTAATTTGACGTCACCTAGACACTAAACATCTAATACCCCTCATTTACCCCCCTACTCTAGGATACCCCACTTTCCTTTATCTCTTACAGAAGGAATTTAACACCACTTTCATGCTCCAGATGAACATTAGTCCTTTTGTCACAATGGTTTCGACCACCATTTTGATGCACAAAAAACATTTCTCGTGTTAATCTGCTGTTGTCAAATGGTTGCTTTCAATTTTGCAATTTTGACCAGTTATACATTTCCAGGCCAGGGAATGCTTTGTCGGTTAGCCATTCGTTAAAACCCCTTAGTTACTCATCTTTCGAAAGCATTGTTTTCTTTCATCGCAATTGTTTAGTTTAAACATATCTTATTGAAGAAGGAAACACCATTATACACATTAAGAACAGTTTAAACGGATTGGAGCGGAAGCTAAGATCTTATAAAGATCCGGGTTTCTTGGGGGATCTAAAGCGAAACGCAGCAAACTTGGGTAAATAGTTATGTCCCTTTACTGTACTAATCTCTCATTAGAGGGGGCTTTCACAGCCTAAACCATTGAGAAAGACCGTTATATGCGGCGTTAAGTCGAATAAAGGCATACACACCAAACGTCCATTTTTCGTTCAACGTAATTAGGATTAAAAATGAAAATTCCATAAATTATGAAAATACATTCTCTCGTTAGAGCGTTTAAGCGGGACCCATAATTCACAATCAAGGACCCGGCATGCGAGAACAAGAACTTTCAAATCATATTGGACATGCGTTTGTGGTAGCAAAGATCGCAAAGCGTGTTGTTTAAAAAAATGCAATGTAAGAAAATAGCCCATTCTGTCAAACGAGCATGATGGCCTTGTTTGAAATGGATGCTATATCTAGAAATAAGAAAAGTACGAACATAGTGTATGATATTTGCAGGAATCTAATGTTACAAAAGGATGAAAATCAACCAATGAAAATTGAGCTTTGGGTATTCTTCTGCTTAATATGGGTCGAACTTGTCCTGGCATCGCAATGTAACTGAATTATTCATGACGGATTGTAAACCCCTATTAGATAATCGAACACACAGACTTCCTTTGATGATAGTTCTAAAGAATGATTTCTATCATACCATATCAATGTCTCTAAGAAATATTTCTACCAAAGCGTTTATTTTTTGATGGTAAAGAAATGATTTAAAGTTTGAATTTGCAAAGAATTATTGAATCGAGGTAATGATCGCAAACGTTTTTAGATGGCTCGCCCTCAAATGATATTCCATTCAAATACCTCAGCGTTTGTTAACACACTATTCATCGCACATGCTAAACATCATTTCAAAACGTTCGGAGTTTGAAACCATTGTAACAAAAGAAGAATTTGCTCATCGTGAGCAAATTCTTCTTTTGTCACAGTGGTTTCAGTGACTTGTTAATCATTCATAGTTTTTCCCTATCGATATGAACAAAAACTATTTTATATTGATTATTTGTTCTAATGCCGTATCATTCATGTAACAAAGAAAGCAGAAAAAGAGTTCGAATCACAGGTTTAATCAATGTAGGGCCCTTTAATGCTTTTGTTGGTTTTTGTATGGATGCAAGCTAATGACGACCTCAGCACATTAATCAAGCCTGTACTCTATACAGCCATATGGTATGAAACGTCATCCCATGAGATTATTGCATGGGTGGTTTGTTTAGGGACATCACAAACACACACCCCACAACCGAACCATTAAAGATACATAAGTAAATAAATAAGTCAATGAAAGTGATAAAAGGCAAAGAAAAACAAAAAATTGAGAGAGAAATCCAAATATACTCTAACACAATTGGGCAAAGTATAAAAGTAGGCGAATTGATCACCAATTGTAACCTATTGATCTTCCTTAAAGGTGCTTGTTCACAGATTGAGAAATGAGTCCCGACAATTCTCACCTCGCCTAAAGAGGATACGAACCCGGAACCCACGGTGCAAGAGGCCGGCACTCTACCAATGCACCAATGTCGCCCACATAAAGGGTTCCTTGACTAATGTTTTCCTCGTTTAATTCCTCTGTATTTGGGTGATTACCCGACATAATAGCAGGAATCCAACAATCCACTTAAAAGGATGAGTAAACTGGGATCCAAGTTTAACATGATACAAGCTGCGTCAAAACAAAGAGAGGACGCCAACGCTGGGCTATAAGTGGTAGAGGAGTCAATACATTATAATAGTAAGTCCTTTTTGAAGATGGATGACTGGTTTTAGTCATGTTATGATTCTTGGAGCTTGTTTATCGGTCCTTCTGTGTGACATTAACATACTTTGGGCGTTTGATGGTCTCCATATTTGGATTCACTTTTTACATTGGGTTTTAAATTAAGCTTTTAATTTTGGTTTCTTCTAGTTTCTATAACTCAGATGTTTAGCTAGACTCTACCTGCCATCTTCACCCGCTATATAAGTTAGTCATTTCGCCATTGTCAACTTTTACACATGGAGAGAGACTTAGAGGACTCATCGGGGAAGGATTATCAACCCGAGGCAATGGCGACCCTGCATGGAATCCTGATCTTGTTAAAGTCAAGGCTCGACCTTTATCAGAGGTACACGTACTGGTTGAAAAAAGATGTGATGTGAGTGTGCGTTTGTTAGGATTTATATCGCGTTAACAGTATTGAAGTAATATTGTGATGCCCGGCTCATACGCCATGGTGGAGGAATCCAAGACTATTTATACAAGGGCTGATCAAGCCGGGTAGACACATCGGTATTTCGTAAGTCAATCGGAAGGCTACCTTTCATGAAAAGTGGAATCATCACTACCGTGGTTTGGAATCACGCGGAGAGGGAATGTATTCATTTCTATAACCACCATATAACGGAGGTTCCTGTACAGCCAGATTCAGCAGATTAGATTACACACTATTGTATGCAGTACTTTATGCCAGCACACTGCGGCTGCCACACCAAAAGCCATCGTGCCCTCGAACGATCAGAGCTTGAAGCCATCGACCACTAGAAGTGGAGTCAGCAGGCTCAGTAGAGGTCCTCCGTGCCAAACTAGCCAATCTTTATGTCTAGCTTCCTCCTATGCTTTAAGTTTTCCATTTTCAATCTTTACATACTTCTATCCTTACCCTTATAATGCTGGGTTATTTTCTATAAATATATTTTCATGCTGTCTGCCTTCAACAACCTCGAATATCTGCTTAAATTTGTTGAGAAAAGATAATTAGAGAAGCATACAGGGTAGATTACAGGCCAGCCGCCAATGTACAATGAATTTGGCGGCTGACCTGGATCTAACCTTTTTTGCATAAGCATGAAGTTGGTTCCAGCACTGTAAGGGTTAATCATTTACTCTCCGTATCTTGCGCGCAAACGCATATAACGTATAATAGTCAGTCAGTTGACATGTGTTGGCAAAAAAAGATGAAGAAGAAGATACTAGAAATGAAGACGTACACACGTTGACAGTACTTCGACTCAAGGACAATACTTTAAACATCTTATTAGTACATTAACCAATGTGTTCCTCATCTTGTAAATGAATTGAAAACATTGCTACAAACAGGAGAATTTGGCCACCCTGAGCAAATTCTACCTTTTGCAGAATGCTTCTTACTAGAAAGGTGATATTTAAAGATTTTTATCAGTAGTTCCTTAATTGATAATTCGATTTTTATGACGTTTGTTGTCGAATAATTGGTTTCTTCGGAAACGGTCGGGCTAGCATGTCGGAAGATAACTTAGTTCGCGACTTTGATCGGCAATTTTCTAGAAAGCAAGGAATTATCCTTTTCTATCACTCATCAAATAGTCAACCTATGGCCCTTTAAAATTTCAAATAAACGCATAAAACGCTGAAAAACCAATGCCAATATGCAGGCAATGCATCGTTACTAACTAATTATTGAATATAAATTATGTAAAGAAAAGGGTCGATGTTGTACATGTCGCATGAGTTAAGTTTCCTTTTCTTAGAACGTATTCAAGGAATATAAAGATGTTCTGAAACGTGCCAAAAATCAATTTGTGTGTTTGGTGAGGAATTAACGACGAAATCTAGATTAGTCGGCGGACTATCAAAGTCGTTTCGAGAATCATAACAATTATCCAACGTCGCTCGCGTACATTTCACCTTCGACGAGCCAAAGTTTCCCGTTTTGTGCTACTGCAAAAAAATACCGGCCCAGAATAGCTTGTGAAAACCGCACAGGCTAATACAAATGGTCACCTTTCACCTTTATTTATTTATCTATCTTTTTTATGGTCTGATATTTTTTATATCGAGTATGAAACAAGGTCTTATAACTTAGATTCTGCATCTTCTATACTTACATAACACGTGAGTAGATGAATGAAAAGTTGCGAGGCGCACGTCGCTACTCATAAGGATCGAGACCGTCGTGCCAAAATGCCAACGCTCTGCCCCTGGACTTCTGCCCTCCACAATAGTTTCTGTATCATTCATTCGAAGGGAGTAACGAACAGGATCGTTCATAACAGATAACCCGGAGTTAATTCCGAGACTACACTTTTCGAAGCTATCTTGAAGGTGTGTTTTCTTCATAGACTGGCCGATCATAATGCTAGCACTGTTTAGCCTTCGGGCGAAATTGCTTCCTTGCTGCGACTTCAAAAACAACAGTTAACCAATTATCTACCATTACGAATTGTCGTTCTAGGGACGGAATGGTGGTGGAATTGATCCCAAACCAAATGGTCTGATGATCGTTTTTGTTTTCATTTGTGGTTACTGTTTCATGTTAATCTTTTATTAACCCTTATAGTACTAGAACTGTGATAAGGATACTATCGTAGAAAGAGGAAAAAATATACCTTTGTCAAAAGAATTAGAATGACTAAGATCAAACATGACAAAATGGGTATCATACTAAAGAAATATCGTCGCTTGCCATTGCTTTTAATTAAACCAGCCTGTATGAATAAAACCATGACAGGTTGATTTGATACCGATCTGATCAGTGTCGACTTTCGATCATTGATATATTAGATTATTTCCAGACACTTGTCAACATTTATTTTATCAATCGATTCGTTTGTCTGGTGGCCAAGAACATATCATACACAATGTAGATTCGGTTAGCACTAGCTGCATACGTGTATATAATTTCTATTCCGGTTAAACACCTTTCCAACATATGCTCAACTTTATTTGCCTTCCTGGATAATTTTTGAAATAGTGTCTTGTGCAATGGCGTACCCCAGTTAAGCCATTGACCAATAGCGGATATCGAACCCTGAACGACCAGTCGTAAGTCCTGACAACATGCAACCGCAACTCCCAATGACTCTTCAGCAAACATCGTCTCAGCAAGCAATTTCTCCTATACCCACAATGTTTTCCAAAGTCGTCTGCAAGAAAGTAATCAAATGTCATTGTTGTTTGGGAAAGGGTTAAGGTAATGCAGTCATGATACATTTCCGCATTGCTTATCTCGGTGTACTTCGTGTCACGTATTTTTTTTTTTAATTTCTTATCATTAATATGCGCGGGTAAATCAATTAAATAAAGAAAAGAAAAGAAAAATATTTAATAATAAAGGAAAAACCTCATCCCGACAATTTCTTCCAATTCTAAGAAAGCATTTCGGGCCGTGTGCACTTTTATACGAAAAAAATAAATAAATACAGCGAATGATTGAAACGTTTGCTTGAATTGAAGACTTTTATCTTTAACCCATTACCAAACAATAACGGCATTTGACCAGTTTGTTGCAGACGACTCTGGAAAACATTGTGGAAAAGGGAGAAATTGCTCTTAACGAGCATTTTCTCCTTTTCCACAATGTTTTCTGCCCTATCAGAGGATTTTTTTTCAATTTCATCACATTTAGAAATGTGGTCTGCAAACTCTTTCAATTTAGGACAGTCGAAGTTTGGCGTTTTGTAAACGTTTATCAGATCAATATGATTGTATTCTTATAATAACGTAATCTTGTCATGAGACGAGTTGTAAATGCATTGCATATGTTCCGTGTACGCATTCCTTTGATTTTTACAATCGTGCTCTGTTTGATGCTTCCTTAATCGATTAACGTGATAGAGTTATCAAACATGATCTGAAGTTCGAGATGCGATAACGCATGAATATGCACCGGACCTCAAACGACTATACCGAATCTAATCAAAGTTAACCGAAGTTAACCGAGTTAGCTTACATGATTTCATTTGGATTACTGCAGCGTTATCTCAACGATTTTCTTTTTAACTTTTCAGGGTCTTATAAAGTACTTAAAACAAACTTAAGGCAAACCCTTGACATTTCCTGGATCAAAACAGTACTGATATTATTTTCCAGGTAATATTTAAGGTTATAAACCTGTTTCAAAAGAACATCAATGGAAATCGAAAAGACAAAACCAAGTATCGAATTGAAGATTTTCGGCATTTCCAGGAAAGATTTAAGGTTGCAAACCTGTTCCCCACGTCAAAAATAGGAATCAAAAAGAAAATAACGCATCGAAGATAAGATTGTCGGAAACTCGGCGTTTCCCGGAAAGGTTTAAGGTTGTAAACCTGTTATAAAATAACAAAATGGAATGCGAAGGGACAAAACCAAAGATCGAAATGAAACTGGTCGGCATAGTTTCATAAGTTGTTTAAGGTTGTTAACCAACAACAACAACAATGGAAATCAGAGAGACAAACACAAGCGTCGGAAGCGAAGCTTGTCGGCATTTCCCGGAAAGATTTAAGGTTGTAAACCTATTCTAAAAGAACAAAAATTGAAAATTGAAGGGACAAAATCATGGATCTAAGTGAAGATCGTCGGCATTTCCCGATATAATCTAAGGTTGTAAACCTGTTTTAAAAGAGCAACAACGGAAATCAAAGGGACGAAATCAAAGATCTAAGTGAAGATTTTCGGTATTCTCCGGATCGCTTTAGATAATAGACCAGTTCTATAAGAACAAAAATTAAAATCGGTATTTTCCGGAAAGATTTAAGGTTGTAAAGATGTTATAAAGTAACAAAATGGAATGCGAAGGGACAAAACTAAACATCGAAGTGAAAATAGTCGGTATTTTCCGGAAAGATTTAAGGTTGTAAACCTGTAACAGGTTACATTGCGTGGTGTTGTTAAAAATGCAAATATTTTCGTTGTTTATCACAGACAAGATGTCTTCGTGAAAGTATTGATCCCCGATTATATTGTAAACATGTATGCACTACTTTTAAAGCGTGCATGATGAAAGGATAAAGATAAATTGCCCCCAGAAAGAATTTAGTTCCTTGTTTTATATCAAGATCTGAAGATACGTTTCAAATACGAAAAAGGTATTTGTCTTTGAATGTGGTCTATAAGATGCAATCCATCCACCCAACAACTGAATAATAAAGGAAGAAAAAAAAAGAAAAAGAATGATAAAAAATTTACGAATGGCTTTAGTTTAAACACACATCTATCATTATCAAATGATCGCAGTTTCCAACTAATTGTGTCTTGTTAAAAGAAAAAACGAAAAATGATAAAAATGAAAACATTGCAAAAGGAGCTCGACCGCAATGTCTTAAGTTTAAACTCACATCTACCACTAGCCAATGGTTAAGAATTCAGATGTTATGTAAGTGTTGCTTTAGTTTGCTCAATGGGGTTGTGAACGTCATTTTACACAAAATAAACCCCGAGATATAAAATACTTATATTGCGGCGGCCATTGCACCTACTCATGTACCCGATATTTCCTCACCAATAGATTACAAAACTCATCCTCAATAAGAGTTTTTTGGGAGTCGTATCACAGATTTGAGACCATGTTTTTCCAAAAAGGACGAGATGCCGTCTGTGCTAATTATTTTATATACGAGCCTGAACAGCACAGTATAATGTATGTCCATAAACATAAAATAATATAGCATGACAAAACATAGTTTTATTGAAACATTGGACACACAAGCTCATAGTCAATACACATATAATTACTTGCGATGTATATGATAGTCAACATTATATGGGCCACGTCACGCGAAAAGGGGCACTCGGACATAGCAAATAGTGTAGCCCCAGACCAGCCGCCACGTCACTGACGTGGCGGCTGGTCTGGGGCTACACTGTTTGCCATCTTAGAAGACATCAAGTTCTACCTTTAAATAAATACAAATGATAACTGTCGTGACTAGATGCTGGAATAATAGCGCTAAGAAAGAGCTGAGTCAGTGGTTTTTATTTATGTCCGAGTGCCCCTTTTCGCGTGACGCAGTCATTATGATATACATATTCACACTAATTGCATAGAAATAACAAGACAGGGAGGAAAAATGAAAAAAACATGGGGAGAGTGGTAAGAACATTATCATGTGTCGTTCGAATTGAAAATAATTCAATGATTAGTTTATTTGTTCTTGCTTTTACTTGAATTACCTGATCAGCAACCTTACATACAGCCAGGCCATCTGCCGTAGCACTATGTATATAATGTGTGTGGGTTAACCCTTTCCCAAACAACAAATTTTCGACTGTCCGAAATTGAAAGAGTTTGCAGACGACATTTAAAAATGTGATATAATTGAAAAATATTCTTCAGATAGAGCAGAAAACCTTGTGGGTTACGAGCAACTTCTCCTTTTCCCACAATGTTTTCTAGAGTCGTCTGCAACAATTTGGTCAAATGTCGTTATTGTTTGGGAAAGGGTTAAGAAAGGAGCGGAGTGATTTGTGAGAAGCCAGATGATAATCATGAATAATTTGACAACAGCTTTATATCTGGTGAACTTTTTGAACTACAACTGCAACATGCTTCATTTTTCTTTTGTGTTCTTTTTGTCGATTTTCTTAGAGAGCCGCTATGAAACAGCACTTCTAAGGTAGAATACCCGTAATCTGACTTTTGAGACACATTTTATCGTAGAAATAAACGTTTGTGTTCTTTTTGTCAATTTTGTAGAGAGACGCTTCGGAATAGCACGTTAAAACTAGACTACCGATAACCCGCCATTTTGGAATTATATCGTCGGTTTACTTCGGTCGTTATCGACATACATTGGTCTGGGTCGGAACTATTCTCATTAAAACCGAAAAGTCCCGACCCCGACCGATGTATACCGAAAACGACAGACGTAATTCGACAAAGAATGAGTTTCAAAAGGGCGGATAAGGGTTTTTGAACCTTTATTGCATTGGGTCCGGTTTAAACTGAAAGCAGTATCAAACGACACAAAAAATCGAAAATAAAAAAATATATTGGACACATATATCTGATCAAAGGCGGCACAATTTCATCCTTGAACCCGTTACCAAACAATAACGACATTTGACCAGTTTGTTTCAGACGACTACACGGAAAACATTGTGGGAAAAGGAGAAATTGCTCTTAACGAGCAATTTCTCCTTTTCCCACAATGTTTTCTGCCCTATCAGAAGATTATATTTCAATAAGATCTCATTTTGAAATGTCGTCTGCAATCTCTTTCAAAATGGGACAGTAAAAAATATGACGTTTGGTAAAGGGTTAAGGCATGTTTGCGTTTTATCGCTTGTAAGACGTTTGACAATGAATCATGAAAATGTGTAAGATTTCGAATCAACATAGAACATGTGCTATGCTCAGTTTATAACACCTGATACTTCTCTCGACAACAGCATTCAAGAAAACAAAGACAAAACACTGCTGTTTTTAACCAATTATGATCGAAAAATTGTGTTTGTGAATATTTATGTTGTAAAACTGTCAAAGTCCCAGTTTCCCCGAAAATTAAGATCCTTTGATGTATAATCTTCAAAGACAAGTGTATAAAACGATGAGACGATTGTCTTAAGAGCTAATAACCGTTTTTATTAAACAAGGAATTTCGAGGCAGTCCTTTTTTTTAAATGAAAAAAGATTTATTCAATATGCTGCACACAGATTGTTATCGTTCGTTCGTTCGTTCGTTCGTTCGTTCGTTCGTTCGTTCGTTCGTTCGTTCGTTCGTTCGTTCGTTCGTTCGTTCGTTCGTTCGTTCGTTCGTTCGTTCGTTCGTTCGTTCGTTCGTTCGTTCGTTCGTTCGTTCGTTCGTTCGTTCGTTCGTTCGTTC
This sequence comes from Cerastoderma edule, assembly GCA_947846245.1. Lineage (NCBI taxonomy): Eukaryota > Metazoa > Mollusca > Bivalvia > Cardiida > Cardiidae > Cerastoderma > Cerastoderma edule. The sequence goes on from OX401404.1 coordinate 61,006,617, forward strand.
GTTCGTTCGTTCGTTCGTTCGTTCGTTCGTTCGTTCGTTCGTTCGTTCGTTCTTCTGAACTGGCTATTGTGTGACGTAGTTTAGAGAAGAAGCAGATTAAAAAGATAATTAATCAAACGTTCAGCTTCGTATTTCGTAATTTAGCTTAACTCATAGCGATAAGGGATAAATTTTTCGTCACGAGTTAGTTCAACTTAAATCGCTATAGTTTTTGCAGTCTTTTGATGAACTTGTGTTAAACTTAAAAGCCTTTTAATGGATGGGTGGGGGATTAATTCATATCTTTGTTGAAATTGACGGAGATATGATATGGATTTTTCTTTCCAATACACATAGATCCACCTCACTTTATAAGTAAAAACATGGCGGGCAACGAAGTTACTCCTACGTCTAATCAATTTTCAAAATGTTTGATTTCCCTGTAAATAATAACATGGAGTATCTGATAACTATCTAGAACACGAAACGGACTACCTATGAATAATTGAAATGCAAAGGGTTTAATGGCAACAAAATAGTTTGGCTTTTTAATGTTTTATCGCTAATAAAGCATAGAGATATTTCAATTTTGTCCGATTTGGGCTATTAAGTACATTGTAGACGAAACGTAGATTATTTGTTGAACAGACCGTGGGCCGGCTCATGAAAATGGGTGTATGAATACCGGGAAAACACAACCGAAACACTTCGACAAATTCCGGTCAGTGTGGCATTTTCAGAACATGTTGATTGATCCAGGGACCCGTTTTCTGCCTCACGGACTATGGTGTATTTAGGAATCTTTTTCTTCAATAATTTCCTCAAATCTTATTGTTAAAGTAGAAACACACGACAATTATTAAGCATACAGGTTCAAAGTTTCTTTAATATTAACTTTCTAAAAGAAAGTGTTGTGTTGGAAAGAGAAATCACACGTCTGGCTTTTGTTTGGACAAGATGAACACAGGGAAATATTGACCGATACAGAAACTTCAGTATCATTGACTAAGTCAATCTCAAGTTGCTCTGAATAAGTAGAAAAAAGAAAAAAAAACACGATTTTCACAACCCATCGATTCAATCTATGAGTCTTGTTTTTGATTGGCCAGCATTTAACTATTTCAAATATGGACCAATCATAACACATAATCATTGAGATCGCCGTTTAAGTGGATATCCCGGAACTAGAAAAAGAAATGGAGCGCGTTAAATGTTTATCATCGTAAAGAAAAATCAAAACTTGGATTTGTAAAGTTAAATATTCAAACGATTATGCTTAACATGTTCACGTCGGTGTCTTGAAACAAAACAAAAAAAGTTAACAACAGACCAACATGTTTGGTCTGAACGGGCTGATCTGAATCTACTCCTTTCGTAGTTGGGTGACAGTATAACTTAACCCTTAAAATGCTGGGTAACTGTGTCGCCTGCTTTCCAAAACCTTAAATATCTGCTTAATTCTGTTAAGGTAGGATACCCAGGGTAGCAAACAGGTTAGATCACAGGCCAGCCGCCAATTATCTTGGCGGCTGGCCTGAATATAACCTTTTTGCATAAGCATGAAGACTATTCCAGCGCTATCAGGGTTAATTTGACACGGCTCAGTTGTGCCCATGATGTTCCGGTGACAAATAAAATTTGGACGAGTTAGCCTTTTTAAGGAGTTCTCTTTGTCTCGATAAAATTGAAAGCAGCTCAATGAAATATTCATAAAATGTCAGGAAATTAATCATAAGTGGGGTGAATAAATTTGTCACCAGTGCAAAAGGTTAGGTTTGGTATTGATTGTGTATGGTATTGATTGTGTATGAAAACAAGAGCTATGTTGTCAATGTATATTGAAAATTGTAAAAAAAAAGAAGCGACCAGTGCGTAAGAATGGAGATATCGTATATGTATGCACTTTTACTTATCATTAACATTATTTCAATTGTACCGCGACGACTGGCGTAATGCAATTGGAAGGAAGACTTCGATCGCTGAATCTGGTAATAATGAATCAAGTTCGTTCGTTATGGGTTGAACACGTTTGAATCAGTTTTTATCTTTTTTGCAGTGACATACCTCATATGCCCATGCTTTTGAGACTTAAATCACACGATCTTTTTAGGCTGACATACAAAGAATAAATTACTGAATACATATTATCTGGTATGGCGTAGGAATATCATCCAGCGAGCCAAAGGCTAATCGGGAACTAAACCGAGGCCAAGCCGGATAACCATTCCTACTTAAAAAAACACAAAACAACTATTCCATTTATCCTATTTTCTATATAAAACAAATAAAACAAGAACAAATAAAAACTCCGAACAGAAAAAAAGGAGGAAACATGACGAATAATTAATATCAAGCAACAGTAAACAAGAAGGGAAGGTGTATGGCGTCATATATCATGATGCCACGCTTTGTTGCATTTTAGAGTTATATTGTTACTGTCGGATATCGCAAATGTTATATGGCACCTTAGTAGTGGTCCAAAAATGGCATTGGTTACAGAACAAACCAAAACTCAAGTACACTGGTATGAATGGTTTTCATCTCACGCACAGTGGGAAACGGAGATATAATTTAGAATGAAATACCAGTTAGATTACACCATTCTTTGATTTCATTCATAATATGTGGCACAACTTAATTGATAATACCTAAAGAAATCGGGATTTGATGTGATTGAAATAATGTCCCAAACGCCATTTAACATCGAGAGCGTTTTTACCCAACATTACCACAACACCCGGGTCACAATCTTTTGTGGGGAAAACGGTCAGAATTTTCAAACAAATGAATCTTCGTCTCATTAATATGAAAAAAAGTCGTGAAAGTAGAGCAGAAATCAATTTATATTCAAGCGCCCCCTTTTCTTGTCTTCCTGTGGTAGAGGTTAGTAAGCAATCGGCTAGTATTGCCAATAGCCCGGGTGTTAAAACAAAACGTCACCACTCCTTCATTTAATTGAGGAAGATTCTACTTTTTGGTCTTATAACGCCTATAATACGGAGGGAAATAGATAATGCTTCTTTTTAAAGTTCAAATTAAAAAAAAAGAATTAGTCCTTGGTATAAGGGTAGATCGTACCCAATCACGCGTCTCCAATTCACACACGTGACCGCGTAAACATATCAGATGACGGAACTACTTTCACAAGACAAGGTACACGCGCTGGATTCCAATCGTTGGTTCTTTGGCTTACGTTCGCAAGCGATAGCAATCCGGGATACCAGCAACGGGAAAACCCGCGTACGATGATTGCTTGAGCCCGGCTCAGTGATGAATTGTACACCATTAACCCTTTCCCAAACAACAAATTTTGGACTGTCCCAAACTGAAAGAGTTTGCAGACGACATTTCAAAATGTGATGAAATTGGAAAATATTCTTCAGGTAGAGCAGAAAACCTTGTGGGAAAAGGGAAATTTTCTCCTTTTCATAAAATGTTTTCTAAAGTCGTCTGCAACAAAGTCGTCAAATGTCGTTATTGTTTGGGAAAGGGTTATGCTTTGTTTGAAAAATCATCCCATCTAAAATCCCATCTAATTCAATATCAACCGGTACGCGTTTTTTTTTTATTTTGTTATCTAATGCACGTTTGATCTAAATTAGTCGTATCACTTATTGCGCTAACAAATGGTATGGACTCTTGAATCATTTAACGCTTAAAGTTGATACAATATCAATAAACCATGGTCTCGTCGGAATTAACCCTTTCCCAAACAACACATTTTCGACTGTCCCAATTTGAAAGGGTTTGTAAACGACACTTCAAAATGTGATAAAATTGGAAAATATTCTTCTGATAGGGCAGTAAACATATTGGGAAAAGGAGAAATTGCTCATTACGAGCAATTTCTCCTTTTCCCACAATGTTTTCTAGAGTCATCTGCAACAAAGTATTCAAATGTCGTTATTGTTAGGGAAAGGGTTAAGGCTCTGTAGTCTCTAAACTATGATACAACAGTGTTAACTAATAAGCCATTCTGGTGTTGTTTGAATGTTTGTTTCCAAAAGGCAGCTATTATGTAGATTCTTCAATAACGCTGTAATTGAGTTAAATTGAACTCGAACTACTAATGCCGAACTCTTCTATACGTTTAAGTAAAAACGAGCTCCGGAAATATTTGTTCTTAATTTCTACGTATACATATTCCAGACATTTATACGTCGAACTCTCTCTATGTCGAGGTATAGAGATTCAATTATATTCATTTTCTTTGTTAATTCTTAACATTTATAGATAAAGGATTTTTTTCTTGAAATGGTTATGTCCGTTAGTACAGTTATAGCATCCAGCCGTTTGATACAGAGGGAATAAATCTTATCTGTTTTTTGGCAAAGATGTGTCACCTGAAAAGTTGAAAAAGAGCACGCCCTTTGATACGTTTTGTCTGTTAGTATGCCAAATATGATGTCAACAACGCCTGAGCTTGATGTGCCCTCCGCTTGCGACTAGCTGAAAATATTTTGAGAAAAATGAGGTATTGCTTATGACGGCAATACCTCATCGTTCTCGCAATATTTTGATACATCCTATCGCAGCACAATATTTAAATCAGATCTGAATTTAGATTTGAAATGCCTTCTGCACACTCTTTCAATTAAGGATCGGTCCAAAATAGTGACGATTGGTTTATAAAAAAGGATGTTAACCCTTTACCAAACAATAACGACATTTGACAAGATTGTTGCAGACGACTCTGACAAACAATGTGGGAAAAGGAGAAATTGCTCTCAACAAGCAATTTCTCTTTTATCAGCAATCGTCACAATTTGAAATGTCATCTGCAATCTCTTTCGATTTAGGACCGGTCCAAAATGGTGACGTTTGGTACGAAATAAAAAAAAAATGTTAATGGAACTATGTTTTCACCCTCGCTTTATCTCCATCATCCGGGCGCTAAATGGTAATTTCTGATAACTAGTCGAACATCAAATGGAGGTTTTGAAGCATTGCAGATATAAAATTAATGGATTAATGTGTATTAGTTGAATAATTTACGCCGAGCCCGCCGCTTTTTGAAGAATTTATTATTCCTATCTCGTCATCAAATCTCCAAACAAGTAGGGCCTAACTTGTCGATCGTGATAGCACTTAAGTCGCAGAACGATAAAACTGGACCCGTCATCGATTCGAAGGATTGAGGTCCGGATCGGCGTTTGCAGTTGAATAATCACTCGGATGATCCACAGGGGCGTAGCTTAATCAATTGTTATCCATGGGATCCATCTGAAGCAATCCATAGGTGTTTCATAGAAGAAATAGGTATACAGTTTCTAGAAAAAAAAATATGATGAAATCCATGGTAGATGCTCAAAGAAAACCTTAGGACTTCATTGTCTTTGGAAAAATACAAATTGATGACAGTGTTTACCTTTTTCTTTTAGATATAACAGGTTGTTGCATGTGCATGAGCAAATTTCTTTTCTTATGTTCAAACTAGTGCAACCGAAGAGCTTTTAGAACAAGAAATTTCTCTTAGATATACAGCTTCCGGAAAAAAGTATGAAATTTATATTAAACGCTTAATGTAAACCTTCGATTTTCAATGTCATTTTCTAGAGGCAATGTATATGCAGGTGCGTACTTAGCGTAGAGGTAGGTAAGAGGATGATCCAAGCGGAAATTTCAATTATAAGTCATAGAGTGGTTTATAGTGAAATAAAGCTATGTGTGTATCATCCAGAAAAGTTTAAAAACGCCATTTCTTTGTAATCATTCATAGCATGTGCCCCTGCATAACGGTTCATTTTACTAATCCAAATCCGAATCAGAATGGTCTCATTGGTTTATACAAGTTCAATAGATCGTTGTTTAAAACAAAATGAATATATAATACTCGGATTTTTAATTTGATAACTCTCTCCTTCTATCTATTCATTTAGCTCTATACCAAACAACATAAAGGATCTAGCCGAGCACATCCAATCGACTTTTGAGTTTTGAACCGTGCGATATGACTAAAATACTGTTGAAAAAAGCGTTAAAACCGAATTTCAATCAAATTTTACCAACAAAATATCAAACTTATCGTATGCATCGGGCGTTCACCAACAGTGTTCTCATTTTTACAACGGTGCAGACTACAGTTTGGGTACACTGTAATAGATTCCGCTGATCTCGTTCCGCCCGTCCCACGGGTTGTTCGTAACATGCCAATAACGACCGCGGTGACATTCAGGTCGATTAGGCTGTAATTCCTTGTTTTTCAATTTATTTGTACGAGACGTAATAGACGAAAGCCGCTCGTAGATCGGTTGGATCTACGATTGGATGGGGTTTATGTCTTTATCAACAGTGTTTCACTTGTATTGCGTGATGTCGTCTGCTTAGCTATTCGTAACTATTGTAAGGACATTCAGGTCATTTATGCTGTAATTCCATAGTTCCAATTCATTTGTAGCAGACGAAACATGATTATTGACCTTTTAATTGGGGTTTAAGGCCTTTAACGAGTTATCAACAGTATTTCAGTCACATCGCAGTTGTCAGCGTAGCTATTCATGATAGTGTAGCTTCCTTCACAATCGCCTTAAACAACCGACTGACTGCTTTCCCACATGAGCATAATTAATCTTCTATTAGACCCTAGATTAGACGCTAAATAGAAAAGATAGTTAAAAAGCTACTGTACTGATACATAAGGCCATACGCCGATCAGTATACAAGTAATAAACATTCAAGAGACAAACCATTATTTGCTAATCCTTAATGTACAATTTGGTTGTAATATATCAAATTTCAAAGCATTCATTATAAATATGAAAACACAAGCAGCAATATGTAGGCTGTAGTTTTTTTTATAAAATGAAAACTACAATACAATTTCGCACGGTTCTGGTTAATACAAGGTCAAAACACTAAACAATTGCTAACATTATACTTGAACGTAGCTAACTGCTTTTGAGGAAAATAACGAAACCTTTCATAAGACTAGAATTTACATATATTGGTTTATGCATGTGAATACAGACATAGGTGTATGTATACACAAATACCCCAGCACACATACATGCACACTCACTTGCCTATTACCAGACAGATACGCAATACGCACACATGTATTAGTACATATAAACAACTGACATAAAAAAGGGTTCTATAGGCAGAGACATATCGTTCAAAACGATATTACTTGCCTGGAAAAGCAGACAAATACTAAAAATCTACCCTAAAACACTTAACCGGAAGTTGTGCTAACGATTTTCGTCGTCAGCACGACTGGTGGTGCGTTAGCACGACTGGTGGTGCGTTAGCACGACTGGTGGTGCGTTAGAGCGATCACTAGTCGTGCTAGGATGCAATGGGATACTGTCAGGGATTGTTCGAAATACGAAAATCGCAAAACATTGAAAAAAATAAACAGATCAGTCATAGGAAATACCATATAACACATGTACTAACAAAATGGTTTGAACCTAGGACCCTTTGTGGGTCTCGAAAGCCACATTTCTGTTAGAAAACAGTTAAATGATATCTATTACGAGATAAATGTTTTTAAAACTTTTTTTCACTTAGGACCTCTACATCCAAGTTACAGTAACCTTGGGCCATTTATTAGTCACTCATTCGGGCAACCGAAACTTGTTTTTAAAGTTTAGTATTGAAACGATGATGATAAAGCGTTAAATATTTGCTATCGATTTCCCCCTGTGTTCTTTCCCAGTCTAATTCAATTAGATATTTAGATTAGCTCCGATAAAAGGGAATGCATAAAGACAACACAAAAAGCCTGGCATGTTTATCATACAATAGGAATACCACAGTGACGATGCGAAATGCAGCCGAGTAATAGCGAGACATTCAGCTTATCGACGTAAAGCATATACTTTTTTTTTTTTTGTAAAATGACTTCTACGGAGGAAATGACATCGCATATCTCTTTTAAGTTTGAGAAGACCAGACCATTGGTACACTTCTCATCGCCTTTCATAACCGTGAAGTGGAGATGTAGAAAATTTATTTATGTTGCAGATTTAGCCAACGTGTTAATGGTCACTTTTGTAAACAATGACCTATCATTTCCGTTCTGCGAAGTAACTTAAAATAATTGAATTGGACTTAGATTATGAAATGGGTCGACCCTCTTACCATGTGATGCTTGAACAACCCATTACTATTTATAAACGAAGTTTTTCAATCAAAGCATCAACGGCCCTAATGTTCGTTTCACAATTATTCAATGAAAACACGGGTTTTCAGCATATTATGAACGTAGAAATTGAAAGTATTATTGACAACCTTTCAGTTGAAGTATGTCTGCATTTGTGATATTTGGACAGTTTATCATTGACACGGTCAATATGGGTATTCCCTCACTCAAGGGCAGAAAGATAACGATGAATCATTGCTAATTTTGGGTATGTTTAGATGCTAACAAAAAACAATATTCCCACTTAACTTGAAACAGATAAACCGTTTAAAGTGCCGTTTACCTTTTTACTCTAAAGCCGAACCAAGTTTCTTTCAGCGTCCATCGTCAACTTGAACATAAAACTGTTTCTGAACGAGCCCCTGGTATTACTTGACGAACAGTCGGATAATACTTTAGTTGAAGGAGTGAAACCCCAGGTTATGACTGCTCCTCGTTCATCATTACACTCCTGTTGCACTGTTTCTCGATATCTTAAGACCCAGAAATGTGTGACTTAGCGACGAGAAGCGTCAACAACTTAACACCCTAGCTCGGAGCTACTGTACGGTCGCGTTAATGGATTTGTCGTAAACAGGTTTTTGGCGTGAGTTAAGCAGTTGATAGATTTAGACGTGATCAGATATCTTTGCTAACGTCTATATTACTATTAAGTTTTATGTTTTAACGAACAATTCAGGGTAGTTTGCTAGTATGTAGCTAGTTTTGAAATTATTGTAGGGAAAATTAAGATATTTGTCAAAAAGAGTGATTGTTCAAAGTTCTTCTTAAGCGAAAATTTCTGTATAACCTCAGACGGCGGAATCACGTGACCAATGTTTACGATCTTATGTTCGAAGAATATGGCTGTGGCACTTATATGTTTGCTTTTTTCACCTACTTTTGCTAATGATAGCAACATTGTGTACCCTGCATGAGTTAGCCATCAACTTTTCAGTTCTGGTGTCAATGATAATACATGCTTTATAACGGCGTTACGTCAAACACTCGGCAGAGAAATCGCAGAAGACGGGCGCGCATGTCCAAAAACATCTCCCGTCGACTGCGATTTCTCTGCCGAGAAACCATTTTAAAATGTCATGAAAAAGAAAAAAATATCTTAACAATGTCATCAGCAATTCGTTTATTCATTAAACGCGTCTATCATTTTAACACCATATCGACAGCGTATTTACATCTAATAGATTAACGCTCTGAAAACCCGTCAATAGGACAGAAGTCTCAAAACAAATAACCAAGCAAAAAGCAAACAGTGTCATCTTATTCTATGAGAAACCTCGAATAATTCCCAATTCGCGACAATATTTTGGATTGCAATTAGAGGGCTTAACCCTTTTAGCGCTGGAACCAACTTCATGCTTATGCAAACACGTTGGATCCAGGCCAGCCGCAAAGTAAATTGGTAGCTGGCCTGTGATCTAACCTGTTTGCTACTCTGAGTATCTTCCATCATCAAAACTAAGCACACATTTAAGGTTTTTGGAAAGCAGACGACACAACGATCTATTTTTAGAAAATTACCCAGCATTCTAAGGGTTAAGTTTTAGCACCTGGTTGATGAAGGGTGCCATCACACTTTAGTTAAGATATACATAAACAAATAGTGTGCGGAACAAAAGGGCCAACGCGTCACCATAGAAAGTATAGCGATCAGTACATATACATTCTTGGTTTACATGTGAGAATTGAAATAAAAAGATTGAGATAGTTCCATTATTACTTCAACAATACTTCTCTGCTAACGATTAGAAATTATGAACGAACGAAATTATGAAATTATTTGTACGAACGTCTTCACATATGCTTTATGAACATATTTTGTAAGCTGTAAACATGTTTTCTTTTAATGTTTAATGCTTAATAGAATTACGTTTTGTAATGTTATGTGAGAATTGAAATATATGTTATTTTTCTTTTTTACGATTTAAGGGTTTTGAACGATAAACGGTATATTTATAGTATATACTCGCCAAAATATTATATTATTATTTACATGTATCAGTTTTATAAAGTCAAATAACAATGAAAAAAAACCAGTTAATCAATTTTGCCAAATTAATTTGTGAAGCTCTCAAACGACGGTCAAATTCATTTAATAACTTGGCAAACTAATTACTCAACTTTATAGATACTATATATTGCTATTTCCATACAATTTACATTTGATATATAGGTATTTCATTTTTGGACAAAGGCTGATCAAATGATAGCGCATCTTTTACTAAAACCATCTGTAGGATATGTCAAATTAAATTATTAACTTGTTTGTATGTTTATATGTAAACATCGTTAACAAATGTATGTTCTTGATGTTATTGTAAAATGATTTATGGCTAGAAATATTAAGTGTACGTCAATAAAGATTATCCATCTACCCTTTGATTGAAAACTTCTATAAGACATAGTCATATTTTGTAATGTTTTGTGAAAAGTCAGTGGCATATTCTGAGTTAAATTTAGTTGATAATAAAACGTGTTCATGTCGGTTGACCCTACCAAACAAAAACATGGACATGCATCGTCTCTGCCAAAGTTAATGGCCATATTTTGCTCATGAAACTATCATTCATGTGAATATGATTTTTTAACACGTAATTAACCGTGATTCTATGAATTGTTGCAAAGACCTGTTTATTAGGTCTTTGATTGGTGCAAAAGTATTCCACACAATAATTTGTAATTGCCACCCTGTGATTCTTTCTTTTAGAGCAATAGAATAGATACATGTAGCATAATTTTAGGAGTCATGTGTTTTATTCGCAATCAACTATTTGGGATGCGGACCATTTAAAAAAAAGTACCAAACAGGATGCTTATGATTTTGAAAAAAATTAGTACTTTTTACATTCCCCACTAGCCCAAAAATTGGAAAGTCCTGTGAAAAAATCTTCTTTGGGGCTTTTTCGCTACTATAAGCAGAAAGTCAAACATAAACTATGCGGATGTCTTCCTCTTCTATCTCAAGAATTTCACGAGTCTTCTGCAAAAAACATACAAAACCAAAGCAATTCTTGATAACGTATTACTCTTCTGTGCAGGTCAGCTGACTTATGTTTCCAGTCGCCCATCATTCCGAGATTTACCACATCAATATCGTTCTCAGACGTCAATACTGAATCACGAAAAAGTGTTGTCATTTGGGGATTTTTTAGTAAGATATTCATTGTGACAGCAGAATTACATATGGAATTGCTCGTTTAGAGAAATACCTTATTCTGTTATAGTTTGTCATGGTTGTTTCTCGATTTGACTGGTACCAATGCGCTGATATGTTTACATGTACGAAAATGTTAAAAAGACACGTCTAGTATTGTGTGACAGACATATGAGCTTATTCAGCAATGTTTATATCAAAGAAGATCTTGCCATCAGAAATATATTTATATTTATTTTTACACTGGTATTAGTGACTTATAAAATATTAAAGATTTTGTATTGCATTGAAAAATGAACTTTGTAATTATCATATACGCTGTTGATGATTTACCTCGTAATATTTTAAAATATATATATATATATATATATACGACTTGTTTTTGGTTGAACCCCAAAAGGCCATTTTGTCCCGTCCCCCGAGATAAGGAGATGAAGAAGAAAAAACAAGTAAATCTTCTAATGCTAGATCAATACCACGATCATGACCTTTAGCTTTTAAACCAACAAGCATTATCACACGCTATTCTCTTATCAAAACACTCTATTGTGGCTCCGGGTTTTATTGACACACTCTCCCCCTCTCGCTTTTCAGGGATATATACTCTTTAGCATAGTTTATTTAACAGTTTTGTGCAAATCTGAAAACAATGTGGACTTGATAGGTGTTTGTTCTCCTCCACTTGTTATCAAATCGCTCAATCTCGGACAATCTCCGGCACAGTTTATAGGCCGAATCCTTCCGCGGGAAATGGTTCGCGAAATCGCGCGATTCGACCCTATTGTTGGCCTATCAAATCGTGTTTCACAGTGATTAGCCCCGAATTAAGATATTAATCGGGAAAATATTAACCCAAAGTACTGTCTATTAATTCCGAGATTTGGCTGGGTTTTTCCGATACATTGTAAAAATAAATATTTTTGTTTTTCGAGATTAGAAATTGCATTGTTGGCCCTTTTCGACCGTTGACCCTGGCACGTCAATATTTGACCAGTTTAGCCTGGATATCCGTCATGCTGCATCCAATAATCTCGTGATATCATATACACGTGTTAACTTGTGTCTCAAGGATATGATAGATTAAAGTCTTTTCTTTTTTTCAATTAGAATTAAAACCTCTAACCCATCTATCCCCCCACGTCAACTGGAATGTAAGGGTCGGGAGGGATCATCTTTCTGCATAACTTACACCATACATATAAGTATAAAACTATCAATTTATCTTAACCCAATAGACCATTAAACAAAATTAAAAAAGAAAATAGTTAAAACAAAACCGTTTCCTTCCTTAGAAATACTTAAAAATCATTCTGACAAGGAGCATAGGACATAGTTACCAATTTCTTCCGCTGTCCAAATGGTTCCTAGTGAAAAAAGGCATATTTCTGAAGATTTCAAAGTTATTTTCATTGGAATTTATGTCGTTTCGACAGTATCATTGGCCAAGATACTTTTTCCAAGCCGAGTACTGGTACATTACGCTTGGAAAAAGCTCCAAATTGGATTAGGAAGTTATTGGGCCCTGCTTACCGTTAAAAATATCTACGTCTTACTCGATAAACTGTCCTATTTCAAAAGCCAAGCCACGTGCTCTTAACTTAAACAGCCCATAAAGCAGCACACGGGTTGTGGTACGAACAAACCATATTATTTTGCATCATTTGAACGCTATCAAGCGCCGGTAGGGATATTCGCCAAGACAAGCCAGGGTTCAAACCAGAAACGTCTGGAGAACAAACCTACAGAGCCTAACTAGACGATAAATGATGAGTTACGGTCGTTGGTAGCATATCTTTAAGACACTACTACCCTTGAAAGAGTTCCACAGTATTTCGGACCAAAAATCACAAATGAAGTTTGCCGTCCAAACGGACGCCATATGTCCGAGCAAAACGAAACCATTACACGAAGACTCGTTACTTCGTTACTTCTGATTCAGAGCCAAACAAACTCCTCTAAAGCGGGTACATCCGTTTAGACGCTTTTGGATCTTAATGAATATCAATTGCAATCACGGTATTCTGTATACAGGTTCTAAAAACTTAAATACGTACTTACTCTGTACAACTGTACTGTACCAGTAACTAGATTAATCATTTTCGTTTAACACATATGTCCTAATTAGTATGCCTCCTTTAAGAAAAGTACACGTGATTTGATATAACTTTAGGGTTGAACATCTGACATGATTGTATCAGATAGTGTTTTATTGCATGGATTGACTCAGTTTTCCGATCTCAATGTTATCCCCATTACTCAGAGTACGTGCGTCATGGATGTTTCCCAGTTGGTTTTTTTTTTGATACATGACCCAGTGCGGGTATCGGACCCGCGACCTTCAACATAGAATAAAAACCGTGTTGACCTTATCCTGTTTAAATATTCCATTCGGCTAAAGAAATAGACGGGAGTTTCGATCAATAATATATTTTCTTCGTGTTTTCTTTATTAAATACAGCCCATGATGGACCGTCCTTAACCCTTTACCAGACGCCCAATTTTCGACTGTCGTAAATTGGATGAGCTTGCAGACGACATTTCAAAATGTGATGAAATTGTAAAATAGTCTTTTGAAAGGACAGAAAACATTGTGGGGAAAAAGTAGATTTAGAGCAATTTCTTCTCCTTTTCCCACAATGTTTTCCAGATGTGTCTGCAACAAACTGGTTAAATGTCGCTATTGTTTGGTAATGGGTTATTCAAGTGAATTGATATATAAGGTCGAACATCTGACATGATTTTATTAAAAAAAATAGGTTAGTGTTAGATTGTGTAAGATGGACCCAGCTTTCGGGTTGCAATATTATCCCAATTACTCAGAGTACGTGTGTCATGAATGTTTCCCAGTTTTGTCTTTGGTACATATATTACCCAGTGCGGGTATCTAACCTGTGTCCTTCAACATAGAATACAGAATCGTATCGACCTTATCCAGTTTATACATTCCAATCGGCTAAAGAAATAGAATGAAGTTCCGACTGATATTTTTTTTTTTGTTCGTGTTTTCTTTATTGATTATAACCCATGATAGACCACCTTTAACTCAATACTTAACTCAATACAATGTTTACAGATTCGACGAATTACCATAGGGCTATCCACGTAATACCAAATAACAACGAATGGGATAATCTACCTACGCTTCTAGACTGTGTATTATTCCAAAAAACAATGGTTAGATCCCGTTTACAAACAAACGCGTCTAAATCAGACAATTCCATTAAAGTATTAGGGATTTTTTGTCGGATTTGCGTCGATTTCAAACCGTGCCGCTAATGTATGTATTTATACAAGGCATATCGGCGCTTTGAGGTCACTGATTGGCTTAGGGACTTAGGGCTATAATACCCTAAACTCGTGCGTGTATCCTTTTCAGCTCCAATCCTGTTTTGTTACATTGTTTTCTTAGAGTATTTAAAACAAAATTAAGGAAAATATAAATAAATCCTAAGTGAATCTAGATGGAACCTTTTTTCTAACTTTTATTTGAAAAGGAAATGACGCCCTGGTCTTGTGGTTAGAACGTGAAATCACATGGCCCCTTATCCGTGTCGGTTCAAATCCCGGTGACAGCATTTGGACTTAAATCATAAGTAGTTTCCCGGTTAATTTACGAAATTCCAAGTGTTCTATCTGGCCTGACAAGTCCATATCGACAACCAAGGTTGGGACCACCCACCATCATTATGAACAAGGCATTGCAACATAACTGAAAAAATGTTGACGCGATGTAAAACCCATTTGAAATAAGAAAAGAAAATAGAAAGAAATTGAAATTCACCACTGATGTGGCCCAAAGATGAATGCGATATTTTGGTTTAATATCCGGACTTCGTTCTTTTTCTTTTTTGCCCTTCCATTAATGTACAGAGCCCACACTTGAGCGGTATAGTACATGTTCCCTGGATAACCTTACCAGTACTAGGCTATGAAATGTGTCTTGCCAAAGGACGCTCCACGGTGAAATAGCTGATCGCATTCGGCAGTCGAAACCGGGTTTGCCCATCCCTACTCTCAGACGCTAACCTCTATCCGCAGCAGATCCAAGTTACAATACAGAAATGGTTGTTTTAGTTTTACCACTTACCTAACAATAACGACATTTGACCAAGTTGTTGAAGACAACTATGGAAAACATTGTGGGAAAAGGAGACATTGCTCTGGGAAAAGGAGAAAGTGCTCTTATTACTTTTCAATTTCATCATATTTTGAAATGTCGTCTGCAAACTCTTTCAATTTGGGACAGTAGAAAATATGATGTTTGGTAAAGGGTTAAACTTATCTATTTTGCATCGATTGATACGTGGGCTTGAAGGTGATTAAATTCACTCTCGATGTCTGCTTCCTGCATACTACATCAGTACTCGCACCTATTTGTGGGTAAGTTCCGACAATTTTCCCCCGTCCTAACGGGGATCAAACCCGGGACCATCGTTATAAGAGCCCGACGCTTTACCTCTATATCTCTGCCGCCCATGGTTGTTCTAGCTTCCCTCTATAACATTCTGGGTAACGGGATACCATCTAGAAAAGAGAAAGAAGAACCCTTCAATAACCGTTCTTCTTTACTGAGTTTTAACACACATGTGAGAGGATGAATTTGCAGCAATGCCGTGTCTATGTGCATGTTTCTATTCAATCAAAAGTATGCACAAGAAAAAAATGCTCCTTCAACAATTTCCCACCCTTATACATATTATCGACCAATATAAGTGTAATACCGTTTGATAAGGATCAACGAAATTAACGAAGAAAGTAATGACAATAAATTAAATTGGTCTTCAACCCTCACGTGTATATGTGCATGTTTTCATTCAATCAGAAGCATGCACAAGAGAAAATGCTCCTTCAATAATTTTCCACCACTATACGTATTATCGACCAATGAAATTTTAAGGTCGTTTGGTATAGGTTTTATCAAAAGAAAATCCGATCTTATAATTGGTTATATAGGTCTTCAAAATGAAAAAGTCCGTTTTTCCTCATGTTGACTCAATCGGAACTACTCGGGTATTTCCGTGAGCTGTGAAATACACCTCGGATATAAGTGTAGGGTTACAACTTTTCGGGTAAATCGGCATCCGACAATTAACACATTTTCTAAGCGTGCACGTTAAGTAGTTCAATGTTTATGGAAGTGCTGGACATCCTTTTAAATCATTTTTTATCAGTAACTCATACCAAATGGCGAAATTGTTATTGTGACATGTATAGTTGTTTCCTCAATCAACTCAATCGTATCGACTCGGCAATCCCCGTAACAAGTCGGTAGATATACCTCGTAGGCAGTACATGCATACACCAGAAATCCTGGGGTAATTCGCCTTATTTCCTGCGGATAACGCAAAATGCACACAGGTACTAAATATGTATTTGAATACACACAAATTGGTCATTTATCACAATTGAATGGGTTTTTATCCTTTTCATTAAAGATGATCATATCAACACATCTTTGTTTCATATTTTGTCAATCGGCTCTTTTCGGCAATCCCCGGCTTGTTACGGGGATTGCCGAGTAGATGCGATTGGCCCTTCGTTGCTGACCTACTTTCAAAAATGGCTCCCCATTACCTCCGAGGTTATTTTAAGAAATGGCCGAGGTGTTCCGAATGCAATCAACTTTAACGACTGTTAAGATTTCACATTTATGATCTATTTTTAAAAACGAAAATAAAGTGACGTCATTCTCGCGGGAAACAATATGGCGTCATCCCTATTATTTCAGATGTGTTTTCATTGGATAAACCCGATGTGTTCAGATTGAGTTGGCTAAGTGGTAGTTAAAGCATTTTTTAAAAAAAACACCTACTATGACCGGATGGTGAGTTAATTTCTGCAAATCAAGTTTTCTGATAGAGCCAACGTGTTTTTCCCGATACGACAAAAAAAATATTTTTTAAAAGTAAATCTGCCATCTGCTACTGTTTCCAATCATTTGAGTCGCCAACCGCAATATGAAATAGTTGAATACAGCTTCAGTGAAGCTGATCTGGCACTTTTTAACATATGCGAGGTTTAGGTTCGAAAAAGTCAATAAGGACTTTTGTTGTATTCTTCGCTATCAAGTAACATAAAAAAAAAACATGGTTTTATTCAGCATTAAACATCAAAAAATATGTTTATAGCTTACAAAATATATTCAAAAAGCTTGTGTGAAAAGGTTCGTACAATTCAAATCTCTAATCGTTAGCAGAGAAGTATTGGTGAAGTAATGACGGAAATATGGGAGAGTAATCTGCCGATATTTCTCGATAATCAAAAGAATAAGAATTTTCTAGACTGTTGTATTAACCCTTTCCAAACGCCATATTTCCGACTGTCACAATTTGGAAGAGTTTGCAGACGACATACCAGAACGTGATAAAATTGGAAAATACTCTTCTGATAGGGCAAAAAACATTGTTGGAAAAAGAGCAATTTCTCCCTTTCCCACACTGTTTTCCAGAGTTGTCTGCAACAAAGATGTTGAATGTCGTTATTGTTTGGTAATGGGTTAAGCAATTGGGTCTCCACTTTGCTTCCACAGAAGACGTGTGAACACATATATATATATATTGTACCTTCTAATCGTCGTTCGGGTGAGAAATTGCTTAGGATTCAATGTGCAACACGTTAGCTTGAGTATATTTGTTTATTGTCACTATGTACATACATGTTCACATCAGTACAGGTTAAATAGTCTACGTCGGTTTTCTTGAGTAAAGTTGAATCCTGAAAAATGCAGACGACTCAAACAACTTAAAGAAGTAACAATGTGATGACCAGTCTGGTATGATAGTAACAGCAGACAACAACTATGTAATATTAAAGAAATGTTTTATTTGTGATATTAGAAATAAAACACTGTTCCAAAAGAAGCATTTGCTTGTTACAGGCAGTTGATTTCTTTTAAAACAGTGATTTATTGAATCCTTTGCTTTTGTTCCTGGTACGTCAAGTGAATATATTGTGAAAGATATAAAGAGATCAGCCACGGCAAAAAAACAACATAAATACTCATGATGAGGAATTGATCCGCTTGTTGCAGTATTTCCTACCCAAGATCATAAAAAAAATTCCATTTTTAGACTACTTTATGGGCGTCTGCTGCTGCTTTCACATTGGAACAGATTTAGAATTACATATAATAGAATTTTATTGCAAAGAAAGTTTCTGGAAATTTGAATGTTTTGAGCCACCGGATGAACTTTGCTAGTCACCGAAAAGAAAGAAAAAATAATCCATTTTACATTTTCTTTTCTCGCGTAGTGTTTGGTGTATTTGGTCCAGGATTGAAAATTTGAAAATTAGAAAATCGAAAAGTAACTGTCAGATAACCGTTCATTGATTGAAGAAATGCAAAACTGTTCATATTTGAAAATTTCTCCTCTGTCAAGGTTTGTATGCAAATGTCGTATGTAATGTATAACTTCAAAGGGGATGAATGTTAAAGGCAGATAGAAAGGCATACATTCCCCACAAGTCCTTCAACGAGGGAAGAAAATACACAGTTATTTTAGATAAGAAATATTATAAGTGGGGCACGCAATTCTGAACGTGAACTTCATAGATAAGCTATAAATATAGAAAGAAGCAACTTGGAATGAAGACAAAGTAATTAAAGTAATCAAAAAGAAAAAGGTTAAAAATATGCTGTTAATGAAAATGAAATTTCTCAATTGAGAATATTTGTATCATTGAAAAACAAAAATCCCAGAATGTAAAAAATCCTGAAAGCCCAAAATAACGAACTATATAACCAAGTAGACGGTTAAATATAGCTGTGTTGCGTTAAAAGAAATTATTTCAATACAAAATAATACATCTTCTCATGCTTTTGTTTTATCTATTAAATGACCAATTCGTTGATGCTGGCCGGAAGCAAATCTTACCATTTTACTCACTCTAACCATTAATGTTTGTATTATTATAGTAACTTTCAAAGTATTGGAATTTAAACTGGGTCGTTCAATAAATAAATAAAGAATATATATTCAATATGACAACAACAGACATCTAAAAAGAAAAAAAAAACGAAATGTATGGCAACGATATTGCACGAAAACCATCGTGACAAAAGAAGAAATTGCTTGGCACAAGCAATTTCGTTTTTAGTCACAATTGTTTCTTAAGTCGTTTGCCACAGGTGCGTCAAAGCTTGGTTTATCATGAATTAAAAAGATTTGAATTCAAATTCCCAATATGGTACTTTGGAAAATTCTAATAAATAGTAAATTTATATTTTATAGAAGGCATACACATTAAGACATGCACAACGTACAAAGATCTTGTTTTTTATTGTTTTTTTTTCAATGCAGCCTCCTGAAATCAAAACACGTTATTTATATAAGATAACATACAAAAAAATAGATAATAAATAAAAAGATATAAATAATAATAAACCATTGTTATCACCAAAAATTTGTATATATTCCATTTAGTTTATATTGAGTGTAGATGGAGCCAGCTAACCTCATAAAATAGCCAAACTGTAACGCAAGTTTGGCTGACAAGATGTTGAAATTATTTCGAGAAAAGGAGACAATTTCCACTTTCACCTTCAACTATAATTATTTCAATAATAACAAAGTAATAGGCTATAAAGTTTTCTGCCATTTTCGCCAAAGCCTTTTGATTATTTATTCAATAAAATCTACTACAATTTCCGATAAAAGTGGTTAAGTAAACAATAATTTCCTTTCTAGAGAAATTCATTCCACTTTTTTACCTCTTTCAAAATTTGCTTTTAAGAATGATTCCTTTGTTGTTTTTATGTATATCACAAATACGTTTTCCGACTTTCAAGTCAACTTCATCTTTCCGTAATACTCATTTGAACAAAGGTAGGAATCACAACAGAAAGTTTCGTTTGGTATAGCGAAATTCAGTCAGTAGAAGGTCCGAGCTCCTTTTATCTCAATATGAAAATCAAATAGCTACGAGTAGTCTAGCAATAGTTTTAATCAATTTAAGTTTATAGTGGGGATACTTCTCTCCATTTATTCTCTTTGTTTACATTTCCCTTTACTATTTGAAACTTCATGGCACTGTTTTCTTCTATCGATTTGGAACAACTGGTAGTTTATGAATGATCAAATGATGTAGTATGTCACGAACTAAAACTCAAAGTCCTTCCGCACTTATAGAAATAAGGAAATAGGCTTAGATTGGACCAAAATTCAGGTCCAAATCATTAAACAATAAATACTACATTTAATATACGTTATTGACTAGAAACTATTGTGTATGGAATGAATTAGATAGATTTTTAGATTTTATTTGGTAAAAAGATATAACATTATCTGCCAACAACATAGTATTAGATATATAAAATCATAAAGCGTTAATGCAATAATGTTGAAAAACCTTTTCCGTTTTTATTGTGTTATCCTTGGTATTTGATGCGTTTTGCATCAAATACCAAGGATAACACAATAAAAACGGAAAAAAATTATATCTTATTATAAGCATTTATTTTTCGAAAGATCTCCGCAGCATGTAATTCCAACGCAGTCAATTCAAAATAATGTGTAAATTCTTTTAACGATGCCACATCATAATTCTACAAAGTCAGGCCACACTCAAGTATGTTATTGTTTAATGAATTACAACATTAATGCTGTAAATCAAACAAGAAGAAATGGCTGTTGATCGAGGTATGAATGCTTGTAAAGTAATTAAACATTTTTAACATTGCAAAATTAGTTCTAAGCATGTTGAAAATATTTAAATGGGCAATAAAACTAAATTTCAATTCGAGAAAATTCTCAAGTCATGTCATATTAACAAAGATGTAGATAAACTCAGGACCAGGGGGTAGATGTCATTGCTACCACGTTGTTTTAAGATAGGTACATGGGTCAATGTATCCTTATCTGCTTAATTAACCAATAAATTAAATTGGTTTTAATATCTAAAACTGACTTCATGACAATTAATTTTATCGAACAAAAATCAGAAATACAATAATAACATGTATGAAATCTGATAAAAGTGCTAACATATGCATGTATAGCCTCGGGCTAACTTGAAAATATTTTCTAGAATATCACTCGATTTTGCGACAATCCGTACAGGTCTCCGACAATCAGAACGCTTTACGGTCCATATCACACGGGGGCGGAGACAACACTGAATTAGCATAGATGCGCTCTCATTGGTCGTCCAACAAACCTATCACAGTTCAAATATGGGCAAAAAGAAGATTAATGTATCGTTTTCTTTTGGATAAAATTGCAACGGAGGGTGATTATGGATCAGTAATGATAGATTGGGCGGATACTAATGCAGTTTAGGAGAAATTAAGTCAGAAAATACGAGTAAGGTTGACTTATATTCTTGTTTAGCTTACAGACGCAGGGATTGTAAATTCATAAGGACTTATACTTGTGCTCAGCGTGAGCGAGCAAAATTACTCAGTTTCCAGAACTTGGAAGTGTACAATACGGAGTTGATTTTTTTAAAGAATATATAGTGCTACAATTAAACATTTGTTACGTATATGTGCTCTTGTAAAGTGATAAGAAGGACATGTGAATTGTAAAACGAGTAGACAAAAAATCGGACGATTGTTTATAGTTATATATATATCTCAAATCATCAAACTTGTGATTTGTTTTTTCATAAAGATATTTTGAATAATAATAGTAACGCAAACAAATCGTGCAAAATGCATCATTTACCGCTGAGTTTATATTACTCGCCGGAACAGTTGAAATCTATCTACAGTGCTGGACAGTTAAAGGCGCTCTATGGGGGCGACCACCTCAAGTCCATGTCTATGTACGGACACGAACATTTGAAAGCTCTCTACAACCATGAACAGTTAAAGGCGCTTTGTGGAGCCGAGCAGCATCTCAAGTCGCTCCAGGCGAGTCCGGAAAGTTTGAAACCCATGCCAGCCTCGCCGCTGGTCCAGGCCGGGAGTCCGCCCTCCAGCTCGGCGTCTTCGCTGTTCTCTATAGACAATATTCTCTCGCAGAACCGACCGTTCCTAGCTCACAGACCGACACCTACCTACCCCTACCCATACCCGGCGCTACCACATCTAGCCTCGGAAATGTTCGGTAAGATGATATTTTATTCATATTTTTTAATATATTCAACTTATTTTATAAATCCAAAGTAAGGTGTGATTTTCGAAACAAGTGTTGCCTGCTTGTGATGAAGATACTTGAGGATTGCAATGAACGGATTGTTTTCTCGTCCTGTATATTTGAATATTCGAAGTTGTTGATCTTATGGTATAGTTTTCGAAGCAATAGGAATTTTATGTATTATGTATGAATATATATACATATTATAACATTAAACAAGATTGATACCGAAATCATTGTGACAAAAGGGGAAACTTCTCAGCATGAGAGTTACGAGTTTTGTGACAGCGTTTTCATTCATTGTCTGTTGGAAATACTTTTCAAGTTGTTGATACAAGTTTTGAAATTATATAGAAACACATGTGTATTCCATTTTGCATCAGCGACTTTTTGACAAACCAAAAGGGAAAGCTGCTCAGAAATAAGATTATTATGTTAAATGAATCTAATATCAATTTAGTAGAAAACGATATGTCAGAAGATACAATTGCACATTTGGAGCAATTACTTTTTCTGTCTCTGAAATGGTTAATAAGCACATGTTTGATAAAGCTTTGAAGGGAAACGTGTTTCAGCAATACCTTTGTATTTCTTTTAGGGTTTATAAGAACAATATTCTAATTTTCCAAATTAAAAAATCAACTCATAATTATCGTAGTCTAATTATCAAAATTTTAAATTTTGATATATAGATCACTCACCTGCATATTTTGGTATAAGATCCAAGATGCAACCGAGATCATTATAATGAAACGGGTCGGTGTAAATTTTAGCCATTTTCTAATTAGTTTTGGATATTTGCTTTATATTTTTTTTTATCTGTAAGCATTTATTTTTAGTTCTACAAAGCAGGTATATTATTTCAATTGTCGTCGTGAATACAAAATTGTCTTAGCGAAATAATGAGTATGCATTCTAAATGGATTTTAACACTTATATCAGCTTTACAATATTTCTTTTAATTTCAGTAGTAGACTCTTTTCTTTTTCTCTTGATTTATTCGCCCTCTAGTGTCGAAGAAGCAATATGTCAAATGATATTTGTTTCAAGATTCAGAATAGTTTCGTTGGCTTTTACAAGTAAAGAACATCGTCGTTTTAAGCGATGTGTTTACAAAATGTATTTTACTATGAATAGTTCCCTGATTTACTCTTTTATACTTATAAAAATACGAAGCGCATTAAAAGCGGCGATATAATAATAGTTTCAGTGGGACTAGCGTAATTAGATAATCCCATTAAAACACCGACCGGTAAAAGGATATAGAAAATTAGAAGCAGTTTGTGGAAATATATAGACGCATTCTGAAAAGTGAAAGAACCAATCAAGCTTTGACGATTAAAGAAAACAACAAGGATTTGTTTCGTTAAAAATACCGACTATTAACAGGATATAGAAAGATAGAAGCAGTTCGTAAAAGTATACAAACGCATTCCGAAATCTTAAAAAAGCAATCAAGCTTTGACGAATTAAGAAAACTACAAGGGTTTCTTTGGGTAAGGATTTGATTAAAACCCATTCACGCATACAGTAGGAAACCTCTTAAAACTTCCCGACCACACTTTTTAAGGGTCTTAATAAATTGATGATCGTTACGGTTTAAAGATTTAAGCGCTATCACCAATTAATCAGAACGTAATACGTACAGAATATACCAGATGCACCGGTTATAAACTGAATTCGATCATCGAAATCCGCGCGCACCGTGTCAAAATCACCGAAAATTCGAAAATAGGTAGTTATAAACAACTTTTCCCCCATAAGGAAATGTGTGACAAAACCAGATTTGAAAGCAACAACAGTAGACGAAACAAAAAACAAATAATAAAAAAGAAAGCACACACATTTCATTTTCTCTATGATACAAACTAGAAACCATTGTGACAAAAGGGATGAATTGCTCATCATGAGCAATCCATCCTTTTTGTCACATTGGTTTCAAGACTCATAAGAAGCAACAACTTCAGAATGAGGTTTTATGACGTAATGTTTTGAAATAATGCAAGGTTGCTTAGTACTTGAATATTACTTTATTTACTATTAAGATATGGTATAAAATTCATAGCGCACGAGCTATTAAAACGTAATAGATCTATACGTGTACGCAAGACTTAGACATATTTTCATATTTTTGACTTCGCAACTTACTTTCATTTAGACACGCAGACATGTTTTACTGCACAGAACGAACCTCTGCATTTCGCATGTAAAGGTTTGTGAATTAACTTTGGTACTTTTGAATTAAAAATCAGAACATATTGAATATTTGCGACTTTTAATCATACGACCGTATTTGCGACTTTTATATCTTTCGTTTCTGCGAATATTACAAATACACGTAAGAACAAAAAACTAAATAAAAACAGAAATTTTATGATTTACATAGATTACAATGTGAAGAACAAACGGTGAACAATAAATACAATTTTAATTTATCAAAGCAAAAAGTCATAAAAAAGTAAGTGTCAGTTTTGTTTCTCAAGACTAAGTTATATTTTTAAATGCATTTATCGTTTATAACAATTGTTTTAGTTGGATAATATGTATCTTTGGAAGATACTTTCGAATGATTTGGCAGGCAATACGAACAAGAAAGCATTGTAAGATTATAACAAACGAAGAAACGCATGCCAGATAAAGTTTAGAATACGTATCAACAAGGGAGATCATGTCCATAACGAATCGTTTTCACGCGGACACCTACCCTATCTGAATCATCTATCTGACCATCTAAAACAGTTTTACAAGTGGCAAACTAGTTTTCAGCTTCACATTGTTTCACATCCGATTAAAAGCATTAAAGGATGCGACGCCTAACGGCAAGTAAACAACAAATCGAGTAGCGATACGATCAACAAAGCTCTGTATCTCAATTGATTGTTGACTTTATGTTTCAATCCGAAATGACATTAGTTTCGTCGTGATCTCTCTATTCACTTTGAAATGGAATATTTACCTGTCCCCTCCAGCCAATTTATCCATAGTAGTAATGGACGGGGCTTAGAGATAAAATGTTTTAATTCGATGTATCAAAGTGTATCTTCCATTTGTTTACTTGCAGCTATCCGTAGATACATATCTGTTTCAGAAAAAAAAAGAGAAAAAAAAGCAGGTGTAATTTTCGT
The DNA here is from genome assembly GCA_947846245.1 of Cerastoderma edule. NCBI lineage: Eukaryota > Metazoa > Mollusca > Bivalvia > Cardiida > Cardiidae > Cerastoderma > Cerastoderma edule. Next base: position 61,032,099 of record OX401404.1, read on the forward strand.
TCTTCCGACGCCTCATTATTGTTCAGTCGGTATGAATTATAAAAACGTATTTTACAATTTTTTGTTTTATAAAAGGATTTGATTAGATACACAATTAAAATGTTTTCTAAACAAAAAGAAGACAACGCACACACAAAAAAAAATCGAATGGCCATTGAATATAATTCCAATATATTTTATAAACACACCGCTTTCGATAAATCAAAAATATATTTCTTTGGCAAAATGCATATATGCGTATTGTTGTGCTTTATTACTAGTCAATACTTTTCGGTTGATTTAACAATCCAAACGCAGAAAAAAAGAATAGAGATAATAGATTGATGGAAAGTTCGTTTTATTATATTGTTATTCTTTAACATTGTATTTGTGATTCCAACGTCGTTTATGGATACAGTGCTCTGCAATCTTTGTGGGCGGTCCTTCGTCCGAAAAAATTGCCAAACCACCAAGTCTTTGAAGCAAGAACAGCTCCGAAGTTCAAATGGCATAAACATATTTCCCGTGATTTCTGTTTACAACAGCAAATAACTGTTATACATTTATATATTTACATATAAAAATGAAATGAAAATGGGATTATTTGCTTGCTGGGAGCTTTTATGGGTATTTCTTCATTGCTTGATAGTGGGGCGCATAGTATACATGTACACGAAAACAACAGGGAATTTCCGAGTGACATTAAAAAAAGAAAACGAAAAAGAGAAAGCACTACAGCGCATGATTATTCCTCCTGTAATTTCTGTTTACAGCAACGATTAAACTGTTGTATATATAACTTTATGTATATAATAAAAACAAAATAAACAAACAATGGCTGAGACCGAATGACATAAGCCCAGGTGATAAGGGTAAATTACACATTCACGGCATTTAATCGACCAATCGTTCAACAAACTGTTCCTGAAAGTTTTAAAATCCACTTCAATATACATTCAAAAATCTTTCTGCAAAAATGAGAACTTTTCCAAGCTTATTTCGCTACAAATTCCAAAAACCTGATGCCGACATTATTAAAAAATCATTCCACAAAAACGAAAACTGTTCCAAGCTTATTTCCTTCAAAACAGTATTTCTTTCCAAGTAGACGAATATCGTTCGAATCTATGATGGTTGCAATTGTCGTCTGCAAACTCTTTCAATTTGGTGAAAAGGCGTTAATAGATTCACCAGTATTGTGTAAAGTTAGATATGATCTGCACATTATACAATTATCGTTTGAAACTTGACTCATAACCACTAACCAGTATTAAACCCATCAGGGGAGAGACCCTGTCCGCGAACGCACAAATGCGCTAAAGTTTGTTCAAACCCATTACCAAATGATAACGACATTTAACCACTTTGTCGCAGAAGACTCTGGAAAACATTGTGGGAAAAGGAGGAATTGCTCGTGACGAGCAATTTCTCCTTATCCCACAATGTTTTCTGCCCATTCAGAAGATTATTTTTCCAATTTCATCTAACATTGAAATGTCGTCTGCAAACTTTTTCAATTTGGGACGGTCGAAAATTTGGCGTATGGTAGAGGGCTAATTCATCTCTTCACAATGCATCACTTTAGCACAACTGCTGCAGTGGTAAAAACCAAGACAAAACGAAAGAAATTCCACAATATTCAAGCAATTTATTCGTTTGTAATAATGACTTCTCAATATCATGTACACATTGCATTATAATTATACCGTATATATTCTAGCTTTGTGGCCTTTTTTGTCGGTTTCAGTCACAACTTTCTTCACATATCTTGAAATAGACTTAAAGAACGTAGTTTGAAAAATAACTCTTCCAAAGATAAACATTTAACTTACTGCCGAAGCTTTGAACAATTTTATACGTTTATTTCAAGAATAATCTAAAAATGATCTATTTTCATTCATATATGTTAGCTTTCAGTCGACCACTGTTGAAGGGTGGAGTTTCTATCGAGATTTTTTTTCGTTATTTGGACATTAAAAAAAGCAATTTATTTTTAATTATAAATATTTCAATGATAAGATGTGTTACACAATGAGATGTACACACAACATGATTCAAAGAAAATACATGAAAAGCTTTGGAGGTATTGAAATTTTTCATAAAACATCTATGTAGCGTTGAAATATTTCATGTTTTTCACGGCGCCTCCTTTGCCAAACCGATAATACTAATCTTATATAGAATAAAAAAAGGTTGCTATCATTTGATTATGTCCATGCATGTTCTAGACAAAGTGCTGCTTGGAAACAAATGCGTTTAAATTAATATTCAAAAGGTATAATGTTCATTCATAAATGTTAATGTTGATTTCGTTTAATCACCCCATGCTGATCATTTACGAATGGCATTTCGACAACAAAATGTGATTAAATAATACTCTTCGATTGCAGCACTTGTTTAATAAGATTAACACATTTTCACGAAAATACCAAACAAAATAAAAAATTCAGGACAAAATGCTCAATTCATTTTCCAATCATGAATGTCATGGCGTTGAAAAAAGTCTCGCGAGATCAGATACGGCGTTATTTTGTGCTAGATCTCGGACCCGGATTCTCGTGTTACTCTCGTTATTGACGTTATCTTGAGTGGTTAAAGGAATCATCATTCAAATTCGTTACTTAATCCGAGCAGACGAGACGAACATCAGATATATCTTCACTTCTCTCAATTACAACTTCTCTCTCGTGACTCTGTGCCAAACGACAATTTGCTTGTTGTCTCAAATTGGAACAGCAAACAGACGATAGCTGGAAAAAAAGAAGAATTTTGAGATAATCCCTTTAAAAGAAAAATGTTGAACAATGGAGAAATTATTTTTTCTCTTTTCCAAACAATGCATTCAAACGGCATATGTAGAAGAACAGTTAAACCAACACGGACATGTTTGTAAAGGACGGGAAATCATCGTTTCAAATGTTTTCATTAATATTTTAATAGAGATTTTAAGAGCTATTGTTTACCGATAAGAATTGAAAAGGCATTTTTTGTGTAGTCAGATTTTCTGAAACTCTCATCTATCATAACGAATTACCAAGAAACATTATTCATGACTTCAACTCGCGCAAAGGTCGGGTTAGTAGTGATAATACGAAATCAGATGATTAACTAATTACAAATAATTGTTAATTACAGCATTATACACGTTTGCTCATTAAGACACTTTAGATGAAACGAACTTACCCTAAACACTTCAGCCCAAAACTTTCCTTAATTTCTTTCGATTTATATTGTTTCTGTGGGTTTTTAAAGACATGTACACAGATTGTTCCTATTCGCCTCATGACGTAGTCTCCGGGTCCTAGTTTTCTTTAAAAAATAATAGGAATTGCAATTAGGATTTTTGGATTTTTGCCGAAGTAAACAAACTCACCAAAGCATAGTCTATTGAATATCATTAAACAATATTAAGTCACAGCTGTGATTTCAACATGGATTGAAATCTTGTCACATGTTTCGCCATGTATTTTTTTTTAAATTTTGAGTGGGTGTTTTTTTCATTTGTTCAATGAAAAAATTAAAACTTATCGGTATCCTCTTTTTTACGTCCATTACAGCCGCTGCCGCATACCATCCCCTACAGAACTTCCTCACGCCCATGGACTTAATGAGGGCTGGTCAAAAACGAAAACGTCGTCACAGAACGATCTTCACGGAAGAACAATTGGAGGAGCTCGAAAAAACCTTCAACAAAACACACTATCCGGATGTTTTATTGCGCGAAGAGCTTGCCATGAAAGTGGACCTCAAGGAAGAACGGGTAGAGGTAGGTGTATTATACTTTTTATAAATATTTCTAAAAATGTTAACGCTTTGTCAACAATTTCTCATCTTTTGTTATATTACTTATTTCCTGTGATTCACCTGTGCTTGACTGGGGCTCTTGAGTAGCGGGACTCCCACAAAAACCAGCGGTACTGGTCCCTTTAAACCTTTACTATTTGTCCATACATCACCTCTTTTTTTTTTATCGAAATAAGACTTACTTAAATATTCTATGATTAGTTGAATCATTTGGATGAGAATTGTCACGCTTTATTATGTATTCTATAGAACCCATGCCTAAAACCTATTTCCCCTGCACTTGTGTATAGGAAAAACGGCTTCTAAGTATGGCGGCGGCGATTTTTGTTGTTATTGATTTGTCACTTATTTTTGCTTATTTTATCTTTTCTTCTTAGTTGCGAAAGTCGCTAATGGTTGTACGATTGATAATCTTGCAATAGCAAAATCCGCCCTTCAGAGGTAGAATAATGACAAAAATACGAAATAAGACATAAAATAGAGAAAAAATGAATGCATACAAAATAAACTGATAAAAATAACCAAACATGTAGATATGTATTGCAATAGAATAAAAGTAACTTTGTGATACAGAACAACATTTCAAAATTGAAACTGGACGTAGCAAACACATGCATTTAACTTCACAATTCATTAGCATCTTCCTAAAACCACAAAGAATCTAATATTTTGATATCAATGACGACAAGGAAAATGTTAAGCGCTAAATACACTCAATTTTGTTAAAAAATGGGAAAATATGACGAAAAAGATGTCCATATAACACTCAATTTTCTGGGAATAATGAAAAGAAATAATGCATTCATATCAAGTTGACCTCGCCATTTATTTCCAACTTTGTTTAACGGATGTCTCAATTAACTAATACTCTTGTTATTAGTTTCTTCACTATGATTTACAAAGTGCATTTCATTGAGACATATGTTAAGTTTTATTTGCATTAGAAAAAATACAAATGGGATGGTAAACCGATTAATCCATCTTATAATTTTCCAACAAACATAAAACACAGCTCACACCTGTTTTCAATAAGAATTTAATCAAACTTAATTTTCAGATTTACGATCAACGCAATTACATTCTTTCCTTTTTGTTCAACAGGGAAAATACATCACCACGAACATAAAATATTTTTATTTTTGTTTTCCGATATCCAGCAAAATAAAGCCAACAAGAGACCACAAATCCAGTTAGAAATTGCCTTAATCACATACAAATGAAAATAATAAAACAGCTATTAGATCAATTATTCGTTCGAAAAATGATGATGGTTTGGACGAAGTAAATGCCGAAAAAGACCCTACAATCACTCATTTATTTTATTGATCTCAATAAGGATAACATTAGCTCTTGTCGTATCTTTAGCGTGAGTCAGCTTCAAAATAATTACAGATAAACTGACTAAACTCCATACACCATTATATATCACACTGACAAACTGCTATGGACTACTAATAAAACCAGTGTGAATAAAGGATTTTAAGCGCCTTTTTACGCAATGGCTTTTATCAAATGCCACAAAGCAGATAACTCTTTTCATGTAATTTGTATCGAATGTTGTTGTGTTTATGCTGGGCAATTCATAAATTCACGTATGAACAGAAACATTAGCTCAAACTTAAGGCGTACGTCATGGACATGTCTCGGTACAATCAATGTTTTATCTGATGTTGGTACATCAGTACGGTCTGTCCGATTATCAACATTGCCAAAGATTTGTTTCTATCGTTTAAAGCAACAGTAAGCAACGGATAACTTTGATCCCTTTTTTTATGTTATAACGACTGCATTGTATGTCATCTTGTTTTATAGTGTGTCATTCTCTTATGATTCAATACTTAATGGTCACGTTCTTGAACTAAATCTAGCCTTCGATTAGATTGTCTTGGTTTTATATGAACGTACATGAATGAGACAGGCTAAAATGTAAATATCGCGAAGAAAGCAATCACACATTTTCAACAATACAAGAAATAAAACAATGCTGAAAGATAAGTCTGATACATAAATCAAATTAATGTCACTTTTACAAAGATCACAGAGTACAAATCTGTAGGCGTCTCTTCTGTGTTTAAAAAAACCATGTTGACAGTATCATGGACTGCTTGACTCTAAGGGCAAAGACAAAAGTATTCCAAAAGATGCTATCTGCAACCTTAAACACCAAATGGAATGTTTCAAACCATTTAAATTTTAAGCCAAGACATAACAGTTCGCCGTCTAGCTACAAAAATGTGGATATAAACTTTATTTTTAGGAATTAGGGGATAATACTTAAGTTGATACATCACATGAAAGTTATCGGGATAATTTCAAGTAATAAGCATTTACCATTATATTACACATAACTCCCAGTTTGATTTCCGTAATTGCTCTATGCAAGATTAGTACTCAACCATGCGACCCTATCTAAGGAGTGCGGGATTTCTTTTTTATTTCTTTTTTTTTATATTTCACGGATCCATTTATTCGCAAACTTTTACTATATTCAGTTGTTCAATTTTTTCAACACTTTGTGCCGATTTATTACCGCCTTTATAATCTAGTCGCAATTATTTAATACGCGTTTTGTCAAAGAAAGAACTGTTTATACATATCTATTTTTGGCTATACATGTGCACTTAATTAATTGGGAGCTTGCATTTCCCCGACCATGCGTCATCTTTTTTTTAATGAAATTGGGCTAGCTTTTTTCAGTGCTTGCACAAATCGAAATATTTTCTAATTTTACGGAACAGTGTTAACCAAATATACGATACGGATAGTGATCAACATTGAAAACAACAACAAGAAGCAACAAAATCTAAAATAAAAATATTTCATGGTATTGGTTAGAATCAACTGTCACAAGAACATAACACTCTACAATAAGCAATGCTTCCCTTTGTCGAGCTTGTTTCCAAAGCCTTCTGTAACATAATCATCAAAGTTTAATGAAGTAGGGGATGAACCACAACATTGGGTGCATCCGCGACAAGATACTGCAGGGTATAAATAAAGACGTGGACAACGCAGATGCTGCGATAACACTGGGCGACGAAAGCTCGGTGTTTAAACCGACATGCAGAATTCGAGCCGAACACAATAACCCCCCTGTCTGATACCGAGACTCCCTTTTAAAGGATTGTCAGTTTTATGTTTACTGTTTTGTCAAACAATGGTTCAACCTCTCAACGCGGTCAGATTTATAGATGCAGATATTCACATCGACCGCATAAACAATATACAAACGTTTATAAGCAAATTAAAGAATAAACCTGTATTTGCATACGTGGCTATACACAAAGCCAGTATGGGTAGATGAAGGATTTTAAAGCTTTGAGATTAACGCGGGAGAGTTGCTGATTTTTGTTTTCTTAAATTTATTGTTTTACGAAACTATCTAGATTTACATTTAACACATTTAAACATAACCGCTAACGCTTTATACCAAAATAAAACGCGTTTTTGTAAATATTGGGATTTTGACAAAAATAAATCATCAGAGGATTTTTCTATTTCTGTCCTTATCAAATAATCACTCACAATTGACTAAAAGGAGCTATTTAGATAGTACATGTAGATCACAACTAAGAATTAGAAAAAAGACCCATACATTATCAAAGTCCTGAAATCGTTTGATTCTTCTTAAAAGATTTGACAAAACATCATGATCAAACGTTTGATTCGAACAGAGGGCCTTTCAATATTTAAACGATAATAGTCAAAAGGCACATTTTGCCTTTTTAAAGATAAGCCATTAATCTGATGGGAATAGCTTAAAATCTAAAGATAAAAGCGTTTTCATTGACTTCAACATTTTGATATCAACATTCCATTGATGTTTTTATTATTTACCTTCAATATTAATCACGTCACTTTAAACTAGAAATAATTCAATTGCAGTAATGCCTTTCAGGTATAAGGTATTTCAAAACTACATGATAATAACAACAACCCATCCAACCAAACATAAGATAGAATAAAATAAAAACGATAAGACGGAAATATGGGTAAATAAACCGTAATAACAACAGGAGAAAACAAATACAAATATAAAAAAAACTTAAGGTGGTAATAACTATAAAAAGAATGATGTTGTTGTTTTCTAACGTTTCCCACTCTATAACAAGAAATAAAACAAAATAAACATGATAGGATAAAAAGGCTAAATTAAACGGAAAAACCAAAACAAAAGGAGAACAATTATAAAATTAAACAAATGTATTTGTTGTTTTCTAACGTTTCCCTCTTTATAATTCCAGGTTTGGTTTAAAAACAGACGAGCAAAATGGCGGAAACACAAACGTGAGGAGGAGGCCACCAGACGGGTAGGCGACAACAAACAGACGAAGTCACATCTCCGTGACGCCGAAACAACGTCGTCAACGTCACAGGAAGTAGATCGCGTGTGCGTCGACGTCTGTGACGTTAGAGACGGTGCTTGTTCTCCAGACATTGACCTTCGACCCGGTTCCGAACTCTCGTACTCATCACGTGACATTCGAAACGAGAGTTATTGTGAAAGTGACATTTCTAGTCCCGGTACCCCACCCACTAGAGACATGAATAGTTCCGTGACATCCGGGGACGAACTTCCAGAAACTCAGCCATTGACGGCGTCATGATCCTAAAGATTTATTTATTAACACTCATGTGTCTATTTAGTTCTTCATCTTCATATTAATACATCCTTGAATAAATTGTTTATCTCACACTAGGCCAGACTTTTTTCAATGAGACTTGTTTTTACAAAGAATACGAACATAGCGTTCAGCCCAAACACTTATACAGATATATGTATTTAAATACAAAACCAGCTATAAACAGTTGAAAGCATTTTGAGAAAAAATCACATTTTTTATAAAGATGCTTTCAATCTTTTTCAAGTTATTGAAAAAAAAACTTATAGTGAATATTCATTCTTATTCATGCAATCGCTTTGATGGCGTCTGCATGCAGAAAAAAAAGCCGAAAACCTGAAGAAAAAAAACCTAAGCCTAAAATAAAAGCTGCGTTACAGAGAGTGCACCATTTGACTCTACGTTCAAGATATCCTTAAATAGCATGGGAATACCGATTTGCAATTTTGACAAAGCCCTTAACACTGCCGCCATTTTGAAATCCCAGATATACGTGGCATACACCACAGATTGCATTTTAAGAAAACTTGTAAATCTTTGAAAAAAAAAAAAAAAAATAGCTCGCTTTTCCACAAAGGGTTTTATTGGAACAAAAAAATAACATTAAAGAAGCGGCGTCTAGTTTGTGTGATAGTTTGGTGGCTACTTGTAAATGATCAGTATATGTGATATGTAAATATAAAGAATACACGTAATATAATTATTTAAGGGAGAAAGCTCATGAGAGCCTTGTTCTTAAAGCATAAGTGATTGTCGTTAACCTATTCAATCTCATTTTAGCATCAGGCTTTTGAAGAGATTGTTATGACAAAAACAGAATTCACTCGCGACGAGCTTTTTCTCCTTTTGTCACAATGATAGCCACAATAAGATTTTTTTTTATCTTACCTCGCCTCTTTAGTCTGCTGTTGCATTTAAATTAGGCAAGTATCGAAATCCACAATGAAGAATCCAAGACAAATGTGGAATCTAACTATTTCGAGCATAGTGAATACGCACTTCTGGTTCAGGGGCCCGTTTTACTAAACAACTTACGGAAAATGTTTGCGTAAGTCATAATTGATAAACATGGATAGTATCTTCAATGAAAGTACAATGTTGCAATGTGGCACTTCATTGGAAGCGTCTCGGAGAGACGATTCCAATGATGTGTCACTTTGCAATATTGCTTCGTCCAATATTGAAATAAGAGGAATTGTTGTTTTAGACTTACGCAAATCTTAAGCGTAAACTGTTTAGTAAAACGGTACCCTGTAGCTTTAATCTATTGCCATCATAAATTCATATATATACATAAACATACGACCTTTGTTTTAAGGAAGAAAACCCATAACCCGCCATTTTGAAACTAATTCTTTCGTCCGATGTCTTCGGTAGTTCTCGGTATTCATCGGTCTGAACATGACTCAGTTGAGCCAAGCTGTAAATATGGGTATATGGAAATATCTACGTCTGGATCATTCAGACTAGTCTGAGCAGGAACTATGACCCGATTCAAGAATGGGATTAAAAATGGCGGATTGTGGATATTCTACCTTAATGAAATGAACTCGTTGGAATAATAGTAGTCTGTCGTTGCACACAATTCAGGAAAGTCCAAGATCCAATATGAATGAGTGTAAGTTAAATCGTGCGTCTAACATGTGCGAATGAAGGATATAAGACCTTTAGTGTTTTAAAGGCGTTCATCCAATTCCCGCATATGTGTACGTTCCCTGATTTAACACCATTTCAGTGAATTAAATCCTTGAAAAAAGGGAAAATAGCTCGTTTCAAATTGTTTAAGATGGGCAAAGTCTATATTCCTGATATGAATATACACAGTTTCCATATGGTGTCATGTCTAAAGGAGATTGTTATATTTGAAGATATCTTATATCTATTTACAATGTGCAGTAGCTCGTTACTTTTTAGTCATTATCTAAAATACGTAATAGGATTAAGCAAAGACCTAATAAACACTGTGTTTATTAGGTCTTTGGATTAAGGTATGATAAGATTTTCATAACATTGAAAAGCTCAGGCTCTTGTCTTTTGACATCCGCATGTGTTAACTCTGGTAGATATTTATGTTGGAAAGTAATTACTTCAATTTTAATTTTAATTTAATCCTTCTCGACCAAATCGAGGCCCACTCTCAAAACAATATGACGGGGTTGTTCCATGACCGTGGTTTTCCTATTTAATCACGTGCGAACGAATAGTTATTATTGTTTTTGTTGTTGTTTTGTGAATATCACACACGCACGAGTGGTATGTGGAATCCAGTTTATACATAGCTTTCGTATAAAAGATGTTTAATGTATTGAAAACCGATTTTTATTAAATTCTAAAAACATGACTTACTTTCCGTTTCTTATCAGTTTGACTCCTCCATCATTAAATGTGGTTTATAGTTTAACGTCTTTTTCAACATATCTACGGTTGTACCGCAATGCTCTCTGTATCCAGACCAGGCGCCTGCCTCATAAAGATCTATAACCTTACGTCTACATTCACAGAATTGTCTTAGACTTAGAATAAAAAGGGGAACAGATTTTTTTTTAATTTAGTCATGCGTTTAAAAGTAAGATAAATATTTCGCAGGTATTGTTCACTTTCCAATCATGTCAAAGATTACACTTTACTTGGGCACATTTCCCTCTTTATATTTACGTTCAAGAAGAAATCCTTGGTATGAACCTTTATGAGATAGGTGTTGACTTGATACTAAATTATTCCCTACTCGACTTATCCAATAGAATATGTACGCCTGGTTCACATGGGTAGCGTTTTACTTAACATTTTATGCTAAAAACTTGTTTTAGTTCATAACAATATTCCCTCTTATTTCAATATTGAGATAGAAAATGTTGTCTCCGAGACGCTTCCAATGATGTGTAACATGACAATATTGTGCTTTGATTTAATATACTTTTCAAGTTTATCAGTTTATAACTCACACAAGTACTTTTCTTAACCCTTTACCAAATATTGAATTTTCAATTGTACCAAATTGAAATAGCTTACAGACGACATTTCAAATTGTGATGAAACTGATAGGGCAAAAAAAATTTTGGGAAAAGGAGAAATTGCTCGTAACGAGCAATTTCTCCTTTTCCCACAATATTTTCAAGAGTCGTCTCTAACAAACCTATCAAATTTCGTTATTGTTTGGTAATTGGTTGTAGAAGCTATATCTTGATTGCTGATTGAGTTCAGTTTGCCTTTCGGACCTATAAATATCTCATCGGTTATATAGACAGCCCTGAATTTGTCTGAAATGGACTATGCAAAATTACTTCCTTGGCTAGACATTGGCTGCTTTTCCACGTGAACGATTTCGATCAGTGGCGAGAGACAGACGAATCATGACTCACGTCTAACACGAGAAAGACATTACAGCTGTATTGGGGATAACAAAAAGTAGTTCCCTATGAATATTTTTGGTGACAAAAACAAAGCACAGGATAGAAAAATCATTCGTCTAGATAAGACCTTGCACGTGGTGGGATATTCCAGTCATTTCAAACCTTTTTCCTAATTATCATTCATTATCATTCCATTTTCCTTGTTCCATCAATATTTATTAATTAGGATTTTCGGTGGGTTTGGTAAAGGTTGGTAAATCGAAGATCTATTTTCTCTCCTTTTCTTGCTCCATTATAATTTTCAACTAAATTTCGTCCTTAACTTCACTCATACATCTGAATATTCGAGCATTTGTATTTGTTATTTCATTCGCCTTAGTCGTCGATGATTACGACTTAACTAGGTTCAATGTAACAATATCGATTCATCAAGTATTATCGTCTGGTACCAACACACGTTACATAACTTAGATCCAGACCTCACGCAGACGACACATAAACTATGTAGTTTGGACTCATTCCGTGCTAATTAAAGCGCGCTTAAGCCCCCTAAGCTCATTAACCCTTTGAATGCTGGGTAATTTTCTAAAAATAGATTTTTGTGTCGTCTACTGTGCAAAATCTTAAATATCTGATTAATTTTTATGAGGAAATTTACTCAGAGTAGCAAACAGGTTAGATCACAGGCCAGTCGCCAATTTATTTGGCGGCTGGCCTGGATCTAACCTGTTTGCATAAGCATGAAGTCGGTTCCAGCACTAGAAGGGTTGACGTAGATATATATGAGGCAAAATGATCGCAAAGTCTCGTATAAAATTGGCTAAAGATGTTCCCTTCTTAATCTTTAAATAGTTGAGAAAGTTTTATTCTTCCGAATTGATTGAATTCACATGTATTTATTTCAAGCTATAGTCTGGCTTTTCCAGTGAAAAAGAAAATGGAAAAAATGCATAGACAACGCTCATCTATTGACCGTATGAAAAGTTCTTATGTGTTTCAAATCGGAGAACGAGGTTTTGAATCCTTTCTATACTGAGATTGTGTGTATCTTTCTCTGTGAGGGGGGATTGCTGTTGGAAAAGGAAGAAAATGTTAAGAAATTTAAATTACTTTAATTTCTTGTAACAAACAAACAAACATGGTCCATGAGTAAATATAAATGGAATTTCAGCCCGTATATTTTTTTTATCTAACAAACACCTCCTGCTTCGTTGCCTTTAATTTAAATACAGAAACTGTTAAAAAGAGAGAAACATTGTCATCCGATCATTTCTTCCCCTTTTCTCATACTTATTCCCACCCTATAATTTAAAAAATATTTTTCAATCCGTTTTCCGTATGTCGTCTCGCGAACCATTTTAACCCTTTACCAAACGCCAAATTTTCGCCTCTCCCAAATTGAAAGAGTTTGCAAACGACATTTCAAAATTTGATGAAATCTGAAAGTGATTTTCTGATAGAGTAGAAAACATTGTGGGATAAGGAGGAATTGCTCATAACGAGCAATTTTTCTATTCCAACAGTGTTTTCCAGAAGCGTCTTCAACAAAGTGGTAAAATGTCGTTAGTGTTTTTAAATGGTTAACACGGGACGATGCAATCTTGTTGCCTCTATACAAAGTTTACCGTTTTATTTCTTTTTCAATAGGTATTCAATGCGAGATATGACCACATAATGTGGCTGCGGTTGCTCCTAAACGTATTTACCTCAGAGTTATCAAATGTTGATCATGAATTATTTAAGTAAGATTGTTTCTGTAAACAAAAGTGCAAAATCAATACACCAACGGCCAATAACTGTAAAATATTAAAAATTGCCTCCTATTTTTTTTTTTAATTTCGGGTATATAGCTGAGTGGTTAAGATTGCGGACTTAAAACTCGGGTCTCCCGTGTTCGAGTCCCACAAACACCTCCGATTTCGTGTTAGTGACCTTTGGCAAGTCAATTCAGAGCCCTAGCCTAGTACTGATGGATCCAGGAAAGCCGTTACATAATAGACAATTGTTGATGCGGCGTTAAACACCATCCACAACAAATGAATACTATTATTGTTTTATGTAATTAGCACACTGAATATTATGATTATCCGTATTATGCTTCTCAACACCATACATCTCATCATCCTTAATTTTTTTTTCTACCTCCTTTTCCTAAAACACATATTAACATGCTTTTTGGCAATCTGAACACATCGGGTTTATCCAATAGAAAACACCTCTGAAATAATAGGGATGACGCCATATTGGTTCCCGCGAGAATGACGTCACTTTCTTTCGTTTCTAAAAATAGATATTGAATGTAAAATAAAAAAAATCTTTAAATTTGATTGAGGAAACAAGTATACATGTCACAACAACAAATTCGCCATTTGGTATGAGTTACTGATCAAAATTGATTAAAAAGGATGTCCAACACTTCCATACACATTGAACAACTTAACATGCACGCTTAGAAAAGGTGTTCATCGGCGGATGCCGATTTACCCGAAAAATTGTAACCCTACACTTCAATTTGAACACATCAGGTTTATCCAATAGAAAACACCTCTGAAATAATAGGGATGACGCCATATTGATTCCCGCGAGAATGACGTCACTTTCTTTCGTTTCTAAAAATAGATCTTGAATGTAAAATCCAAAAAGTCGTTAAATTTGATTGAGGAAACAAATATACATGTCACAACAACAAGTTCGCCATTTGGTATGAGTTACTGAACAAAAGTGATTAAAAAGGATGCCCGACACTTCCATACACATTGAACTACTTAACATGCACGCTTAGAAAAGGTGTTCATTGGCGGATGCCGATTTACCCGAAAAATTGTAACCCTACACTTATATCCGAGGTGTATTTCACAGCTCACGGAAATACCCGAGTAGTTCCGATTGCCTACACTTATATCCGAGGTGTATTTCACAGCTCACGGAAATACCCGAGTAGTTCCGATTGGCTTTTTGGGTCTTTGTCCTCCTTCACAATATGTTTTCTTACTTCTTCCTGTACACCTTTTTTCTCATTTACTTTCTTCTACCTTTCCCAAATATTACACACTCCATTGCTTAAACAAACACCTCTTACTAGATATGATGTGACCACAAAATAAGAACCCCTGAAAGCATCCAAGAAAAGAGACTTTTTGCCGTTTGAGATGGCTTGTTTACGCAGACAGACGACCAAAGCGAAATGACCCTTGTCATTTAGAAACTTTCTTATAAAGAAACAAGAATCTTTTTTCAAAATTTCCCCTGCAAAGTATTCTGCATGATGACATACAAAGAGTTGAATTAACCGACAGCTTTCGACTCAATTTCATAGATATGACAGGGCTATGTTGGGTGAAACCCTAGTAATATTCATCGCACGCCATTTTTCTTTTAATATTTAATTGGTATTTAGATTTATATTTCGCATAAGAACGTTATTCTTTCAAGTTGGTAGTTTTCATTACTCTCAGCCTGTTAACCGGAAAGAATATGGGAGCATGCGCCATCTGAAAATAGCCCTTAACGCAATGAATAATGAGGAAAAAAGTATTTCCGTCTCTGACTTAATGTTCAGTACGCATGCGCAAGCTAGAAGGCCGTTGTGTACGTCCACGGCGACTTATAAAGTAAAGTTTTTCCAAATTTACCGGAACCTTAATGAATAGAAAATTTAACTAAGGAATTGTACACGTGAAAACATTCTTGTTAATTACAATATGTAAATACCTGCCAAGGGGATGGCCGAATCAAAGTTGGTTAAACTTGTGACCAAACCCTTTTGCCTCAATATTCATTTGCTTGGTTGATTGTACATGTTTCTTTTGTTAATTGTCATGGCAATATGTTTAGAGTAACAAGTAGACCTTAATTCTTGAACGAGGAAAGAACATCGTGTGGAAAGTGTATTCGCGGATCAACCTGTGCGTTAAGCACAGAGTGATCTTTGAAGACTTTTTCCGCGGGCGGAAGAAGACTCATTCTCCGGAGGCCAGACGGAAATTATTGTACATCGCATTAGTAATATAATTTTAACCCACAATATAAAACTTTCTATACCCTCCCGATAACATCTGTTTGATGTGCGTACAATCAACACACAGCGTAAAAAACACGCTATTTACGGCGACGACGCGGAGGTTTCTATTACAACCGATTTGATGACAGTGGCGGATGGTTAAATGATGAGTCCGCCGCGCACAGATATCGTTTGCTCGATCCTCATGACGCGCAGGTACAAGATTGTTTTGTTGTTTTGTCCCTGCGTAACTTGCTTGTTTTAGCTTTTCTAGATTGTTTAGCCGAGAGACTACCATTCGCGAAAATCCAAGTAGTGAATCCGTGATTTGAACCTGTGCGGAGAGGGGCCATTTGATTTCAATGTCTGTACTCTTACCAAAGGCCATGGGCCCCAAGAGAAAAAGAGGAAGAGAGGAAGCGAATATTGTTTCATTAAACACACTTCTGAATGATGTACTCTATCTTTTGATCCATTTCCCTCTTACAGGCAGGATATTATAGAAAAATAGATTTGATATGACATACGGGGGAATCACGTGACCAATGTTTACGATCTTATGTCCGTACAAGATGGTCGTGTCACGGTATTTTTGCGTTTTTTCACCTAGCATGAGTTAACACTCGGCAGAGAAATCGCAGTCGACGGGTGCGCATGTCTAAAACAGTCGGTATTCGACTGCGATTTGTTTGTCATCTTTTTCGGACATTATCTATATTTTCATATTATTTACTCTTCAAATAAAATGTATGTTGTGTTATGTTCTGTTGTGACAGAGCAGCTAGTTCTTCCTTCCTCAACCGACCATTAACAGGCGCTTGCAATTTAACTGTACTTCTTTGACAGCGATGTGAAACCTGAATAAAGACATTTCGTTGCCGGTTTCAATACGAAACTTTGCAAAATATCATTGGTGTACTTTACCATACCCGATATGGTACATGTATAAAATATGAACATTTATAAGCAGGCGTGATGTTATGACCGGGAAATCATGCTTTACTCATCCTGCCCGTTTGAACTCGGTTGTCATTAAGTACTTTTCGGGGTTAACCTAGTATCGGGGTATAATTGTATGCGATGTTACTCTCGGTACTTTGAAATAGGATATTTATGTACGAACCAAGCCCTTAGTGAGTCGGCTATCCCAAAAGTTAAAGATATATTCTCTTCTCATATCTAAAGGTGCTTGTTCACCAATTTGAGAAAATTTGGAAATCAAAAATCGATTTCTTTAAAACTACACTACGGCTATACTGTTATATGATACGCACTAAAGATAAGTCACTGGAAGCAAAGTTAGATCGGTTTTAATTCCGTTTATGGTGTGTATACAGTGAATCAACCTATTTTCAATCCAAATGCTTGACATCAATTTTGAGATTTTAAACCGAATTTAAACTGTAAAATACTTCTATGATTTGATATTTCCGGAATCAATCATACTTTAAATAGCTATTATTGACTGTGTATCAAACAACATTAAAAATATTGTTAAAACGACATTTTGATTCGCCTTCTTAATTGTCTCTTCTGTGAACAAGCACCTTTAAAACCTTTACTTCTTGTACGTATAAGAACGTCTAAGGGGGCATCCGTGGCGTAGAGGTTAGGGTATTTACATAGAACTAAATGGCTTCTCTCAGCCTGGGTTCAAATCGTGTTAACGGCATTTGGATTTTCATGAGAGGTAGTCTCACTGCTGACTTACGAATGCCGATGGTTCTTCTAGGCTTGACCATCCATTATGGTCATTCGAGTTGGATCTCAATCATTTTGAGTCGCGCATCGCAACATAACTGGAATAATCTTGGCCATGTAATACCCAGATAAATTCGTTAGCGAGCTAAGCTTTGAACAATGGGTCAAGAGTTCGAAATTGAACACGGTCAATATTCATTCAAACGTTTAAGGAAAGAAACAGACCTGCTTACCCTGGATTTCGCTTCTGAATCAGTATTGTTCAGGTGAGTAGAAATCATAGTTTTGGGAAACTAATGCGCAGTATTCATATGTACCAAGAGCATGGGTAGGTGATCGAATCTCCGTACTATGAATAAGATACTGTCAAAAACTTCATACACCTGCTTAACAAGAATCGACCTTTGAGGGAACAGGCATGTACTCAGAAGGCTATCCACACACCAAACATATGCCCTCTTTATATCTTAAGATTTCATTTTTTTCTTCTTCAATCACATGCCATTCATTAACCTAGTTGATAGCGTGTCCAGCCTTGAACACAGGGTCCTGGTTGTGAATCTCGACTAAGCGGGTATTTGCTCAACGGTGCAATGAAGTGATTCGATATGCTTTCGACATTTTCTCTAATTAATGAGTATGTCTATATGATAACGAAGCTGTAGGCTTAAAAGTTACATTGTAAATCATTGGTAGTAAATTCTTGTAGCAAGATAGATGCATACTGGTCTCTGTTATGTAAACGAAATATTAATGTTAACATCTTACACCTATTAAACAAGAATCAACCTTCTATAAAGAGGATCTACAAAGAGGATAATGAAAACATAATGACGTGAAGTGGTCCGGTTACGGTTAGACTCCTGTATGATATGTCATCGTTACCCAATGAAGGTGTTTGGACCTATCAATGGCAATCGTACACCTGCCAAACTTCTTTGGTTTTTATCTCCTTTATACATCCTTAAGGTTGGCCGATACAGATGGTCGCTTAACATAGGTGTTCAAATGCTTATGAATTGTCACACCTGTTATCTATAAATATCTACAGCTCAAACCGTGCATGTAGCAATAATATGCTCTTTATCAAAGGCTCTGATTTCATCTCGTTGGTTAGTACAGATGGTCGCTTTACGTAACATGGGGTACATCTATTTTTTGATACTTGTAACATCTACTTTTATAAACAAGCATGAATCATCCAACTTTTCTACGCTTTTTGAATATCTTACAGATCTAAACGTGAATGTAAAAATGATATGCTCTATACCATTATCCCGGAAAACACCTGGTTTAAGTTGACTTCGATATTTTACATCGATTGTGAAACAAGTTCTTACAACTTAGATAAATCATTATCGATTCTGCTTCTTGGATGCATAAACAATACTCGCGCCGAATGTGGATTAATGAAAGGTCGCAAGCTAGGTTCATCTACTCACAGGATTCGAACACATGACCTTCGTGTCCCGAGGCCGACGCTCTAACCCTGGAGCCAGGTCCTCCACATATTCATCTGGTTGGTTGGTATAGATAGTCGCTTAACAATTGGGTACATCCGTTCTTGATAGTTGTCACACCTGCTATAATAAACCAGCATGAATCATATTTCAAATGGTCCTTGACCATCTTATACATCTATCCGTGTGTATAGCAATAACATACTACATTCTATATACCAATACCCCTGAATTAATCTTGTTGGTTGGTACAGGTGGCTGCTTAACAATTGGGTACATCCATTCTTGATAATTATCATACCTGGTATAATAAACCGGTATCTATCAATGTATATCGCAATAACTACTCTATACTTATACTAGTGAGTACATTTTTTATCATAAACACATTACCACCAAACGCCAGATTTTTGCGCATTGCAGTAGACGACTTTCAAAAAGCATTGTGGCAAAAGGATAAATTGCTTGTTACAAGCAAATTCTCTTTTTGCCAAAAAGCCTTTTCAATCTATTTACATGTTACAACAGCAGAACTGAAAGGTTTTTCACGTGCTTATAAAGCTTTTCTGAAGTCGTCTGCTTTAAGTAAAAAAATGTCGTCTGCAGGTGATGAATAGTTAAACATGTCATTAAAGCTACTGATCGCCACTGTCAAGCTAAAACACCGTATTAGGGGATACGAACTTTAGGATTGACTAATACAATCCGAATATCATCTTTCCTATTGAAATGAAAAGGATACGAACTTTAAGACTGACTAAGACGATCAGAACATCATCGTTCGACACTCTTACTAAGTGTTGACTCAATGAAGGAGATCAAACTTAGGAAGTCAAACTTATATTTACACCTGGTTATAGCGTAACGTTTTGTTGATGTAACTAGCCATTTGTGGTTTTTTTAGCTTGGTCTCTTGTGTTGGCCTATAACATACCAGATCTCGAATTCCTCCCTAAAAACAGAAAAACTACCAAACAAGCAAAATTATTTTGACAAATATCAGTAGTGTAACGTGTACCTGGTCCGTTTCGGAGTACAGCCATCGCGGGTCACCCGTCCAGGTACTAACCGCAATGCACGTTGCATAACTTCGAGAGAAAGCTAACCACTCTTAATCCTCGCCAATAGAAACCGGCTTCTACAGCGAGATTGTAGAAGCAGTATGTATACATAAACCTTATTACCGTCACAGTAGCTAATCAACTGGACCAAGGGAGCCTTCGTAATCACCAAGTATGAACTCTTCCTCCAACATTTACATCGGATCGACTTCCTCCGTGCTTGATTTGATTCTCTATTAAACCTTATCAAAGCAATACATATGGAACAGAATACCAGTTATGACAATATGATACTTTTTATGATGTTTGTTAAACCGATTCATGATTTTATAGATGATAAATATGAAACTATGACATAAGTAATAAATGCACTTCAGACTTCAAGAAATTTGATAATAATGGAAACCATGCCTCTTCAACCTTTTGTTCATAGATTTTGGAGTAGATAATTCCGTATAGGGATTAGTGGAAAAAACACCAGTCTTACACCAACAGAGCCCTGAAAATGTACGAAGTAACATTGAAGTCAAAGAGGAATCGAAAATTGCTATGGTCACATGTGTATGGCAAATAAACGTTTTCAAAAGCTTTTGACAAGCTGTATCAAATGAAATAGTTATTATTGTATGCTATATTCCTTTTGCAATCAGGATCTGTATAGCCGTCTGCCAAAAAATACTTTTAAATGTGTTCCCATGGACTCACGAGTCGAATCCTGACATGAAATGCATCTACGAGTACACAGAGTCTGTCGTTACCATGACGTTACCATGACGACCATCTGACGTTGCGTGACGAAGCATGCCAGTTCCATCGATGCTTCAGCCCGAGGTTGTTTGTTGTAATCCGGTAATAACAGCGTTATTTTAATAGAATACTCGTAAATATTTACAAAGTGTCATTAATGGTTCCTCTATCCTCTGTATCTTTCACGATAGAAACTCATTCCCCTTTAATCCGCGTTTTCATGCAACAAGCCCTTTGAAAGAATACTCTTTTAAAGAGGGATAACAAAGATGTTCTATGACGTTTGACATAAAACACTGTTTCAAATCGTGTGTCCAAAAAAGAGGGAATTACGTGTTCTTCTTTATACACCATTATTTAATAAATGCTTTGATAGGTGGGCGTTGTATAGTATTACATACAACACGAGAAGGGAGGGCTTCGCAACCCCTAAACCCCGGGGGAGCGGTAAACTTGCTGGGCGACAACCCGTGCCGTGTATCCGAGGTCCCGACGGGATGTGGGCTTCGCTAGCGATAGAATCCAGATATCGTAGGCTAACAGCAAGGTGCTTTGATCGTTCCCCATTTACCCATTACTCCATTGGATGGCGCTTATATCACTTTGATACATCTGATGTCTCTAGAAATCATTATGACAAACGGGATAATTTGCTTATTATGAGCAAATTATCCTTTTTGTCGTAATGATTTCTTCCAAACGTGTGTAAGTAGTCGTATGCTTTTCGTTCTATCGTGCTTTACTTTGTCGTCTGTTGTTGCTTCCATTCTGGACATGCCACATGTAATGTTTCCGTTTGGTGTGGGTAGGGGATAAACCCGCTACTTTGTCAGCGAGATCAAACGTTTGAGGCGATTTACGCAACATTACTAACACAGACGATTTCAGCGCGATAAATAAGACTCTTAACGCGAACTGGTTCGGATAATCGAAACGTAGATTTTTCATTCTACAGCTTGGATCATCCGGAATAACGACGAACAGGATCCGTGATTTCAAGCTACTTTTGAGTACTAAAACCAGTTGATTGACATGTTTAAAGTTCAACACCATTTTGTCGTTTCTCCAGTTGTACCATTTAAATACAAATGTACTTCAAGTACATGTACAAGAGCTTCTTGAATCCAGTTGTACCGTTTCCTTACCTGAACGTGTTATGCCCTTTACCTGGGGAAGTCTATGTATCCAATTCTAACTTTGTCATTACCTAGGGAAGGCATATCCAATTTTAACGATGGTTTCGTTTGTGTTTTCTTGGTTACGGGAAACCCCTTGCTTAAACCAAGGCCATTTTCCATATGCATTTTGATATATCCAAATCTGATTGGTTGATTTTTTGTTGATGCCTCGTTCAGGCATACACGTACATGATCAGACTTTCCAGTCACACTCCAATTTGTATTAACCGAAAACCATCGAACAATGGTTTAATTGTAATGAATGAACATCTAAACATTGGACCCGAATCATGTTAAAGGCTTTTTTCCTACACCGTTCGTGTTAAATAAACACCAGGTTGTTTGCACCCAGCAATTATATTTTTTTCTCAAAAGGCTACCGATAAAGGAATGCTGTCGATATCTGTTGATTATTCCTTCATTGGAACAATTACTTCAATCAGCATGCGTTCGGCACAGTCTGGTATAAACATGCCTCTTTTTCACATTATGCTCGTTATGGCAATCATGGACATATTTCCCTAATCATACACACGGATAAAGAACAGTGATGAGACATTTATTTTCCTGTAATTAAAATGGCGACAAACACCCACATCATCCAGGTTTTAAATGTAAAATAAATTAAGGAAACTTTAACGCTGTAGCTAAGAAGAGTATCAATCTCCTTTTTAGAACTGATACTTAAAATAATAATTACTTTGTACCCTCGCAGTTGCCAATGACAAGCTGTCGTATGAAATAGAGGTCATCAAAGAGGCGTTTTAATCCATGACCTATGCACAGGTATTGTAACCTTGCAAAGGTATTGACCTAGTTAGGTAACATATTTTGGCATATTTTGCCATTGCATGTACATGCCATGCCAATTGTTACATGTGAAGAAATAGTATGGAAAATGAAGCGGATAAAAATTGGAAGGACACTTCTCGTGTGGTTTTTAAAACGTTGTCTACAGATTTGTTGAAACTAAAATGCACCTGTACGACATGAGAGTTCAAAAAGAGTAAAGGTTCAACGCAGTATTTTTAAGGTGGTCATCTGGTATAAGAAAAAGAGGAAAACGAGCGGATGAATTAGAATCATAAGGTATTTTGAGAAACACATTCACAACTTTAATACATTCAAGTAAAGAAACAACAAGGCAAGTTTTCAAAACAAGATGGATAACACATTACGAATAAAACATCTATCATAATAGAGTTTCTAAAGACCTTTAGTTGCAAGATGGAAAGAAGCATCTGGTATAAACAGCAAGGTAAGGATTCTAGGTATAGATACCTTTGACATTCGACATTAACGACACCATCGACCTGTAGCCAAGACTTCAGCCAAGTCGTAGGAGTCTAGATAAGGGCAATGATGTATAACTTACTCTCCAAAAGTCAATTAGTAAAAACTCACTAAAACGAATTTTGCCAGTACCATCAGGAAGTATTTCAATATAGTTAGTCTTGTCTTTTGTATCCGACTCTGCATAGCGTTACAAGGATGCTCGCCATGTCGTGATGTCCAGCTCTGAAGAAATCAAAGAAGATAGAACTACTTGTTATTATGTAGGTCATCTTGAAAACAAAATCTAATAAAATCCAAATTTAAAGGCAACGGGATATGAAGCTGGGCAGAAAGGGGTCTTATGATTTCGTGTAGAGTGCTCTTACCATATGGCCTTGGAAGTCCCGATTATAAAGGGAACCCACAACACAGGCTTTTGATGAAGAATAGGAACACTATCGAATGAAATAAAAGGGAATCGTAGATATGACTATACTATGACTATAATATATTTTGTATAGCCATTACCCCAAAGAATCCTAACAACCGTAATCCCAGTGACTGAAATACTCTCACTTATCCGAAGCCCCTTTCTCGTTGACGCGATGTCGAACACTCGACCAAAACAAACACACAAACAACACGTTAAACCGTTTGTTTTTCCGATGAACTAGATCGTTAGCGATATCAGATTTAAAACACGTCATTGAAAGCTTATGATTCCTGGTAGTACTCTTTTTACCATCCTCAGTAATGGACGTAATACCATGTAATTACAAGCGCTCTGAAGATAAAGTCCGTCACATCTATTAAACACTGGTTAGATCGCTGAATAACGAGGTGGCATGGGAAAAAATGCGCGGAAACTCAACAACAAGAAAAATCATTCCCGCACTCACGCACTGTCTTATCTGGTTCAATACAATTGGATCTGTATCCATTTATAACAATTCTGGGAATGTTACCTCAACGCGAGTGGAAGTCGCATTCGGAAAGCGTCGCCTCGGATCAAACGGTGCATTATGCACCGTTTGATCCGAGGCCGACGCTTTCCCGTTTCTGTAAATACCTGTCTCTGTCGGAAAAGGGGACTCTTAAATGTTTACCTTTGAAATAGTGTTTTTTCGTAATTTCCTCTCATTTAATGTCATCGATGGCTGGTCCCGTAGGCGATAATTCTAAACAATTACATTACCGCACACTCGATCCATTTGCAAACGCGTACATGCAATCGCTTTGCATTGAAATCTAGTACAGTGTATAGGCAATTGCAGAGTTGAATACCATAGATATTATATTGTGTCTTATAGTGCCTGGCTTTCTAAACTTGTCGTATCTACTTTAAAAAGGGACATTAAGCAAACTTTGAAGAAGCATGGTTGAAGATGACGATACTATGTTAGTGCAGTCTTTGTCTCGACCTAGAATCGTAAATAAGAATTTTGTCAATAATAAAGGTGCATCTTTAAAACTGATACCAAACCGTTGGACTAAGTAAGCGTTAACCTACTCTCGGTCTTAGAAATGTACCTCATGCATACATCATTGTTTAAAGATTGTGGAAAACTCACCCTCTATCTGTTACGAAGGATTTACGAGTGTTTTAAAATAGGTAAGCTGCAATTCATTTTCTTAGTACCGTTTTACAAAACAACTTCAGGAAAATATTTGCATTAGTCAAAACTGCTAAACATTGATAGTATCTTAAATGGAAGTACAAACTTGCCATGTTAAACGTCATTGGAAGCGTCTCTGATAGACGATTCCAATGACGTGTTACTTTGCAATATTGTTTAGCCCTAATATTGAAATGAGAGGGAATTCAATAAAAATGTTTAGAAAAACAGTACCCTGGTCTCTAAACCATCAACCCTTTGTCCATTTATTTTGCAGCACATGCATAGGTCAGAAATGGAGACCCTTAAACCGATTTAAAACTAAATGTAGAATTTCAAAATAAATATTGAAATCGTTGTGACAAGCAAGAATACGCAAAGCAAGAATACGCATGACGTAAGAATTTTCCTCTTAAGCAACCACCTTTTGATTTAGTAATCAGTCTTCATGATAAAGGATATTGTTAAACACATATTTGCAATTGACACTTATATATATGTCCGGGAAAGCCAAGACTCATCTGTGATTATCTTCTAGACGGGTAAATTACACCATATCATATCTATGTTTAAAGCCCGTGTCAACAGTAGTTCAGATGAATCACGGCAACAGCTCATTTCGTGTCCTGCTTAAACAACCAATATTGAACGAGGACGACGATGCATTGCTACAACAACCCACGACCCTCGCATCCCGAGACCAACGCTCTTTTACTGTAACGCAGTTCTCTATAATAATTATTTGGTTTAAAAGATGAAATATAATTATATTTTCATGTGGTTGGTTGTATGTACGAAACGGCTTACTTGGTCTAACCCAGAAAGGGAGAAAACCTTTGATTTTGATGCGTAGCTGTACCAACTCATCTGGCTTTTCAACTTTGAAAGGCCCATATAAAATGCACTCGGTGGAACTTACATCAAACTTAAAAACACGTTTACGATCTTCTCTGCTTCATTAGACCCACAAGTAAATATCACAGTGGTGTATAACATATCCAGTAAAACCTTGGCGACAACGCAAGTCGAATGATAGATAACGTCGAATTAAAGGTTTTACACATGCGTTCTCTGCTTATTGTTCTCTTGTTACGTGTAAAACATCGTGAAGAAAGCAGACCAGTTTAGATCTTGCTCTGTTGTAGATTCGAACGTCAGCCTTCTTTACATAACGCACCGTAATTAGCTTGATTGATTTTTTAATTATTTATATGGGTTTTACATCGCGTCAACATTGTTTCAGTTATAACTCGCTAAACTGGGAACCGGTCTCTCATCTATCTGATATAGACACCGGTACGGTACACATCTACCAGTCTGGATCCTAGCTGGTAACGGAAGGAACGAAAACAGTATACTGTACTTAGAGATGATTGTTTGCCGGTTCAAAGTTGCCGTGAGGAGAAGTTTCCTTTGCGTAAGTGTTTGTCCAAATGTTTTGGAATGGGAGTTTTGATTTGACTAAAAGCTATTGATACAAATCGGTGTAAAAATAAAGATTCTGACGAGTGGCTGTCTGCTATGGATTTCGCAGAACAGTGACTTAGGGGAAACAACCGTGTATGTTGCTGATTCTTCCTGTTTGCGGTAGAACATATTCATATATCTACGTATTCCTCAACGTCTATATCAACGACGTGTAGATCTATTGTTAGCTTAACCCTTTACCAAACGTCAAATTTTCGACTGTCCTAAATTAAAGAGTTTGCATACGACTTTTCAAAATGTGATGAAATTGAAAACAATCTTCTGATAGGACAGAAAACATTGTGGGAAAAGGAGAAATTGCTCGTCTCGAGCAATTTCTCCTTTTGCCACAATGTTTTCCAGAATCGTCTGCAACAAACAGGTAAAACGTCGTTATTGTTTGGTAATGGGTTAAGGACCTAAGTACGTTTCGAGAACACGGGCCCAGACGTATTTATATTACATATACATGCACACCGGCTGTTGTGACTGTTGTCAGGTTGTTTATGAACATTGTTCAACGAGCGTCTGTCAGAAAGGGACCACCCATCGGCAGATTACACGAGGTGATGTAAGATTATGACTATTATATTTAAGCGGGAATGTTTTTGAACTTTTAAACTATCTACAATTTGTGATTGTATACTGAAATATACCCCGTATTTTCAGTCTTGCAAGATCAGCCCATGCAGTAGCTACTTCACACAGTTTCGTGTTGGAAGCTAGTTTTTCACAAAAGCTTTCACCCTTTCCCAAACAATTACGGCATTTGACAAGGTTGTTGCAGACGACTTTAGAAAACACTGAGGGAAAAGGAAAAATTGCTCGTAACGAGCAATTTTTCCCTTTCCCTCAATGTTTTCTTCCGTATCAGAAGATTATTTTTCAATTCCATCACAATTTGAAATTTCGTCTGCAAACTCTTTCAACTTAAGACAGTCGAACATTTGTTGTTTTGGAAAGGGTAAATACACAGAGGATAATGGCCGCGGGGAAGGCATTTGCCCCGGGATACGAGGGTAGTCGGTTCGATACAAGTGAGTAGCGGGGGTCCCTTGCAACAATTTCGTATTCACATCCGGTGTGAGCAATGAACCCAGTTATCAGAATCGAGAGCCATTGAAATATAATGTGATAAATGTGCTTCAAAATGCAAAATACAAATGTTTTTATTACGTAAACGTTATAATGAAATAAAGCAGTATTGCGATGGACGTATTCAAGTTTGCACAAAATATGTTTCGATAGAATCCAAATTTAGAGTTGATGACTTACATGTACACAATATAATGATGCTTTCTATTCCACGATAGCCTTTGTCTTCTTCTTCTTCTTCTTCTTCTTCTTCTTCTTCTTCTTCTTCTTCTTCTTCTTCTTCTTCTTCTTCTTCTTCTTCTTCTTCTTCTTCTTCTTCTGCTTCTTCTTCTTCTTCTTCTTCTTCTTCTTCTTCTTCTTCTTCTTCTTCTTCTTCTTCTTCTTCTTCTTCTTCTTCTTCTTCTTCTTCTTCTTCTTCTTCTTCTTCTTCTTCTTCTCTTCCTTCTTCTTCTTCTTCCTTCTTCTTCTTCTTCTTCTTCTTCTTCTTCTTCTTCTTCTTCTTCTTCTTCTTCTTCTTCTTCTTCTTCTTCTTCTTCTTCTTCTTCTTCTTCTTCTTCTTCTTCTTCTTCTTCTTCTTCTTCTTCTTCTTCTTCTTCTTCTTCTTCTTCTTCTTCTTCTTCTTCTTCTTCTTCTTCTTCTTCTTCTTCTTCTTCTTCTTCTTCTTCTTCTTCTTCTTCTTCTTCTTCTTCTTCTTCTTCTTCTTCTTCTTCTTCTTCTTCTTCTTCTTCTTCTTCTTCTTCTTCTTCTTCTTCTTCTTCTTCTTCTTCTTCTTCTTCTTCTTCTTCTTCTTCTTCTTCTTCTTCTTCTTCTTCTTCTTCTTCTTCTTCTTCTTCTTCTTCTTCTTCTTCTTCTTCTTCTTCTTCTTCTTCTTCTTCTTCTTCTTCTTCTTCTTCTTCTTCTTCTTCTTCTTCTTCTTCTTCTTCTTCTTCTTCTTCTTCTTCTTCTTCTTCTTCTTCTTCTTCTTCTTCTTCTTCTTCTTCTTCTTCTTCTTCTTCTTCTTCTTCTTCTTCTTCTTCTTCTTCTTCTTCTTCTTCTTCTTCTTCTTCTTCTTCTTCTTCTTCTTCTTCTTCTTCTTCTTCTTCTTCTTCTCCTTCTTCTTCTTCTTCTTCTTCTTCTTCTTCTTCTTCTTCTTCTTCTTCTTCTTCTTGTTCTTCTTCTTCTTCATTTCTTTCTTCCTTCTTCTTCTTCTTCTTCTTCTTCTTCTTCTTTTTCTTCTTCTTCTTCTTCTTCTTCTTCTTCTTCTTCTTCTTCTTCTTCTTCTTCTTCTTCTCTTCTTCTTCTTCTTCTTCTTCTTCTTCTTCTTCTTCTTCTTCTTCTTCTTCTTCTTCTATTTCTTCTTCTTCTTCTTCTTCTTCTTCTTCTTCTTCTTCTTCTTCTTCTTCTTCTTCTTCTTCTTCTTCTAGTTCTTCTTCTTCTTCTTCTTCTTCTTCTTCTTCTTCTTCTTCTTCTTCTTCTTCTTCTTCTTCTTCCTCTTCTTCTTCTTCTTCTCCTCCTTCTTCTTCTTCTTCTTCTTCTTCTTCTTCTTCTTCCTTCTTCTTCTTCTTCTTCTTCTTCTTCTTCTTCTTCTTCTTCTTCTTCTTCTTCTTCTTCTCTTCTTCTTCTTCTTCTTCTTCTTCTTCTTCTTCTTCTTCTTCTTCTTCTTCTTCTTCTTCTTCTTCTTCTTCTTCTTCTTCTTCTTCTTCTTCTTTTTTTTTGATCAGTTTTGAATAATTCATTCTCAAACTCATACAACCCCATTTTCTTGGCTGCTTTGAGATGAAATATGTTTGGAAGGGACAGCCACAATCTGCTTATACCCGCCATTATCCCCAAGATAATCATTTAACCCATCCACTAGAACACCGTATATCACTGTAATTGAAAGAAAACAGGGAGCGAATATTCACCCGGGTGCGCCTCGCCAACTTCACAGACCTCACGTTAACCCATGCACCCGTAACAAAGATTGAATTAATCTATTGTGTTCTCGTTAAGAGCATTTTTTTCCTTTTCGAACAATGTTTTCCAGGGTTGCTTCCAACAAAATGATTAAATGTCGTTATTGTTTGGTAATGGGTTAACTTCCTTCACAGTAACAAATCATTTACCACACTTGTGACACACCTACGAGGTTAAACTACGAGAACAAGCACACGTGTGTCATTGAGAAGAAGGATTGACCAGCCATTATACATGTAGGCAGTCATTGTGAGCATGAATGTGCAACATAGCTGTATCAATGTTGATGCGATGTAAAATCCATACAAGTATACAAATATACACATGCTGATCACAGTTAGTTCTGTTCACCCATTACCAGACAATAACGACATTTAACCATTTTGTTGCAGACCACTTTGGAAAACTACGTGGGGAAAGTGTAAATTGGACTTAACGAGCATTTCTTTTTCTTTTTCTAACAATGTTTCCTGTCCCTTCAGAAGATCATTTTCCAATTTTGTCATATTTTGAAATGTCGTCTGCAAACTCCTTCGATTTGGTACAGTTTGAAATATGGCGTTTGGTAAAGGGTTAAGAAAGATGACGTTCGAATCCTACAATAGTTCAAGATCTTAAGTACCATGGCTTTAATGGTACGGACGACTTTGTATTACTGACGATGTTCTGAGATCAAAACCCACTCAGACTGTCCAGCATATTAATCATAGGTTCTTAAGAAGCCAAATCCACCGGAAAGGCACATAAACATCATAAACAGAAAAAAGACTTATACAAACGTTAAAACAAAAACCATGCAATTCGACGGAAAGAGTTTCTCTCGTGACGCATCTGAAACGCTGTGAAATAAACATCTGGCAGTTCATAAACAATCATTACATGGCATGTTTCAATTTTAGATAAATAGATTTAATTCAATTTGACTTTAAATTGTATTACTCCAGGGGTGATGTATGGTTCAAATTCTCGTTTTTTATTTGAAAATTCGAACTAAGTAAATCTGTTCAGGAAATTGAACTTTGGGTTTTGACAGGTATGTACTTATTACCTTTAACCCATTACCAAACAATAACGATATTTTACCACTTTGTTGCAGACGACCCTGGAAAACATTGTAGGGAAAGGACGAAATTGCTCGTGACGAGCTATTTCTCCTTTTCCCACAATATTTTCTGCTCTTTCAGAAGATCACTTTCAAATTTCATCGCACTTTGAAATGTCGTCTGCTAACTCTTTTAATCTGGGACAGTCGATAATTTGGCAGGTGGTAAAGGGTTAAAATGGACGACTGATGAAAATGTACCATACATTATGCGTAAATTGGCATGTCGGATAAGCTGACAAATGCCACTGAAAAGCTTCGATGGTTTGGCAAATCTCTAGAGATGTTTATAAAAGTGAAATAGCCCTCTATTTTATATAAACATGAGAAAACAACTTGTAACAAAATAGTCAATAAAGAATAAATGAGTAATAAAACGATGTTTCTTTTGACATAATATTTCCTACCTTATTTCTTGAAGAAGATGCTATGTTTATGCTATAAAAAGTATGTCATGGAGAATAAAGCAATATTTCTTTTGATACAATATTTTCCACCATATGTCTTGAAGAAACTGCTGTCTTTTAAACGTAAAAGAAAAGCCTAAAAAAGTTGGTCGAATGCTGTGCTGCATATTCATTTTAACGTGAATATATGATAAGAATTATCATGAAGATGCACATTTAAGTTATTGAAATAAACGGAAGGAAATCGTTTCAAAAATCATCGAGAACATTGCGACACAAGGGCTATCATATACCCTGATTTTGTAACAATTATTTAAAAGTCAGTTATGCAGTTTTTATTGCAGAAATGATTGTCTCAGATCAAATAAACCTATCAACGTAAATGGGTTTAATGAGTGTGTTTTTTTCCTTCATAAGTCTTATTTTATTTTATTTTTATCGCATTTGAAACGGGCACTCTTAGAAATCTTATTGACATCGAAGTTTGTGCTTTTAACGATCATTTTCTCATATTGACATAGCTATTGTCTCGCATGCGACATTTCTAGCGATTGGCAACAGTCACAAACATCCATATTTTTGAGTAAGACGGTGTAGGCTAAAAGTTTACGAAACGCCAAATTTTCGACTATCCCAAATCAAAAGAGTTTGCAGGCGACATTTCAGACCGCAATTTTAAATTGAAAAATAATCTTCTAATAGAGCAGAAAACATTGTGAGAAAAGGAGAAATTGCTCTTAACGAGTGATCTGCAACAAAGTGGTTAAATGTCGTTATTGTTTGGCAAGGGGTTAAACCCGTCTAGCAAGTTAGAAACCATTTTTCCACGCCCCTTTTCGACAGCCGGATGGTATAAACTTGGATAAATACGATCATTATGAAAATGACATTTCAAAGTATTTTAATACCTCAATCGGAGGTGATTGGTTCAATAAAAGTGAGCATTAAAGGGGAAAATCATATAAACTTATACGATTTGTACTTATTGCTAGGTTTATAACTTTTATGCGTTTTAAGTTCTTACCGTTTGGTATTTTTACCTTTTGCCTGAGTGCAGACGACTTTTTGACGGGAGTTTGATTCGATTGGATCAATAACGGAATAGAGTACCAATTCAAATTTTGATTGAACCGAACTTTGGTTTTCACTTATATAACGTCGTTTCAACAAAAAATTGATAATTTTTCCGCGTTCATTGCACCTCTCTATGGTCCTAGGTACTGTTTTACTCAACGACGTAAGGAAACTATTTGCGTAAGTCAAAACTAATAGCCATTGATAGTATCTTAGATAAAACTACAGTACCGCAATGGGACATGTCATTGGAAGCGTCTCGGAGAAACGATTCCAATAATGTGTTACTTTGCCATATTGCTTCTTCCAATATTGCAATAAAAGGAAATGTTGTTTTGAAAATTACTATCTGAGCTTACCATATGTCAGCAATATGTCAGTGACACTGCATCGGCGGTTCATTTTTCACACTCCTTGTGCTATCGACCAGTACTGGATTATGGAAGGAAGCATTTCCCATTGATGGTCCATTTTGACTATATTACCCCGAACTGGGATCGAACCTGGAGCCGTTGGCATCAGATCAATCCATAACTCAGCTTGAGCAGCCCTGGTGGGTAGTTAAGTAATCGCAGGGGCCAGTTGTGGTCAAAGTATTCCCAGTGTAGCGACAGTGGTGTAGTAGTAGAGCGTCGGCCTCTTCTACCGAGGGTCCCGGGTTTGAATACCCGTTAATCGAGATGTAAATTGCCGGAACTTACCCTTAAGTCGGCGCGATTACTGGTGTAGTATCCAGGAAGCAGTCATTGAGAGTGAATTTAATAAGCTTCCATCTTCCGTCTTTCGATGTAAAATAAATAAGTTTAAAAAAAAGCATTGAATTATAAATCACTAGACCTGTCAGTATGAGTTCGAATCTTGGGACCGATAGGTTCTTGTATTGTCATAGAAACTAGGCTTCCGACTGACTAACAGAGCTCCAATGTATCATTTTGTCCAAATTTTCTAAAGCTTTGTGCGCAGTTAAGCACGGGAATTGCATTAACTCTTAGAATGCTTGGTAATTTTCTAAAACTAGATTTTTGTGTCGTTTGCTTGCAAAAAAAATTGAAATATGCTTTATTTTGATGAGGAAAGATACTCAGAAAAACAAACAGGTTAGATCACAGGCCAGCCACCAGTTTACTTGGCGGCTGACCTGGATCCAACCTGTTTGCGTAAGCATAAAGTTGGTTCCAGCGCATAAGGGTTACTAAACGATATGATTTCCAAATTATGTAATAAAAAATGGGTTAAAAAGATGGGTTAAAATTCATATGCTATTTCTACTTCGCCAAAGACTTTAATCTATCATTGCTATAATATATCTTACGGGTCCCCTTTCTTTGAGTGTTGACTTATTTTCAAATTACTTTTATCAATTTACCAGGCATTGCAAGTTACATTGTAGGCCGACACCATCTTTCATTCTGGTGGACTTTACTATGAACCATTCCGTGTTGATGACCTACCCTCGAAATGTTTAGTTCGTTGTCCAGCTGTATGACTACTAATCCAGGTGACTTTAATTGGTATATCTGTGTCGTTTATTTACCCATAACAATCGCTATCTTCATATAACCGTGCTCCGAGATAAAAGTCAAATGATCGTTTAACATATTTACCGCGTTTGGAAACAAGTTCCGTTTCGGATGAAGTGCATGGAGTGTCGTGTTGCATCAGATAGCGTTGTTTTGTTAGACTGATCTTGAACGACTCTTGTCACCTTCCGAGATATGTTAGCATGTCGGTTTCGTTTTAACCCTTTACAAAACGCCACATTTTCGACTGTACAAAATTGAAACAGTTTTCAAAATGTGATGAAATTGAAAACAAATAATAATCTGCTGATAGGGCAGAAAACATGGTGTGAAAAGGAGAAATTGCTCGCTCAGATTCGTCTGCAACAAACTAGTCATATGTCGTTATTGTTTGGTAATGGGTTAACATATTTACCGCGTTTTGACACAAGCTTAGTTTTCGGATGAAATGTATAGACTGTCGTCTTGCATCAGATAGTGGTGCTTGTTTAGGCTGATCTTGAACGACTTGCCTCACCGCCCGATATATTTTAGCGTGTCGATTTCATTTTAACTCATTACCAAACAATAACGACATTTGACCATTCTGTTGCAGACGACTATGGAAAACATTGCTGTAATATTTGGAATTACTCTTAACGACACATTTCTCCTCTTCTAACAATATTTTCTGCCCTATCAGAAGATTAGTTTTCCATTTTATCACATTTTGAAATGTCGTCTGCAAACTTTTTCAATTTGGGACAGTCGAAACTTAGACGTTTGGTAAAGCGTTAACACATTTACAGCGTTTGGAAACAAGCTCCGTTTCGGATTGAGTGTGGTCTTGCATCAGGTAGCGTTGTCCATTGACGCTGATCCGGGACCACTCGTCTCACCTCCCAAGATATATACAATGTATACTGACGGAATTTAAAAATGCCTCACCCTAAAATACAGATTTATGACCAAAGGATTGCAAATAAGAAGTTAACGCCCTTTAATTTCACATCTCTGATGGCATTCGGAACACCTCGGCCATTTCTTAAAATAACCTCGGAGGTACTGGGGAGCCATTTTTTAAAGTAGGTCAGCAACGAAGGGCCAATCGTATCAACTCGGCAATCCCCGTCACTAGTCGGGGATTGCCGAAAAGAGCCGATTGACAAAATATGAAACCAGGATGTGTTGATATGATCATCTTTAATGAAAAGGGTAAAAAAAACATTCAGTGATATGTAACCAATTTGTGTGTATTTAAATACATATTTAGTGCCTGTGTGCATTTTGCGTTATCCGCCGGAAATAAGGCGAATTACCCCAGGATTTCTGGTGTATTCATGTACTGCCTACGAGGTATATCTACCGACTTGTTACCGAGTAGATACGATTGCTCTGATGGCTGTCCTATGTGTAAACAGATTATTGGTTTCATTGTTTTGACAAACGGCTTAAACTTCAAAAAGTCCTCGTGCAGCACATGCGCTTAAACCATTTGGGCCACGTCACAGGAAAAGGGGCACTCGGACATAGCAAACAGTGTAGCCCCAGACCAGCCGCCACGTCACTGACGTGGCGGCTGGTCTAGGGTTACACTGTTTGCCATATAAGATGACATTAAGTTCTACCTTTCAATAAATACAAATGATAACTGTCGTGACTAGATGCTGGAATAATAGCGCTAAGAAAGAGCTGAGTCAGCGGTTTTTATTTATGTCCGAGTGCCCCTTTTCGTGTGACGCGGCCCATTTGGTTTAGATCCGTAAAATCATGCATACGGGAGTGTAAGTCGAAACAAAAACACATTTCATTAAGACATATCGAGGGTTCATTGCAAGACTATAGTATGTATTCACAGACATGAAGCACTTACTATAGTCTTGCATTGAACCCTTGCTATTGAATTTTACAACTACCGACGATGCCATTTAAATAATGAAGATAGCCATGTTTGAATGTGGCCTGATAGAAATTTCCTGTTGCAAGGCCCTTCAACGTGGCATGATCCACGATTACCCGAGTTAAACGACGACTAAGGGACATATGAACATTTACAGATAGACCGCGACCTGGAGCACCACGTGTGTAAACCGCTAGACAGGACGGCTATTTACGTCAACGTCACCTACTACGCAATCGGTTTTTGACGGCGGAATCAAAAAGTTCTTTAGTGATAGACAATCGAAGTGCACCAGTGAGTCGTTATACGATCAGAAATCGTTTATTGGAACAGGGATACAGTGCCGAAGACCATACCGTGGAGTAATCCTGAAAATATGGAACACATCTGTATGTTGGGGTGAGTTGTCTTTGAATCCCGTCAGTATACTTTAGTGTATTTCGGTTTGTACCTATTAATTAATGAGCTGCGGGCGTGAAGTCTGTGCTTGTTTATAGTCTTAAAAGTATAAATCAGCTGAAATAGAACAAACGCAAGATTAGACATCTTTAATTATGCATTCTTTCTTTAATCGTTTAATGTTATTATTGTCTTATATGTTTCGTAGGTTAGCAAGGAATTTCAAGGTCAAGTGGTTAAAGTACTGACCTTGACAGCGCCAGGAAGGTCAATCTCCGCTTTGGTTCGAACCCCGATGTTAGAAAAATGTTTAATCATTTCAGGATTTCCATGAGAGTAAGTCTGTAATGGGGATGGTTATACGACGCTAAACCCATACCATGTGTTAAGATAGTGATCTTGTAGTTAGAGTGCTGGGGCCCGTTTTACTAAACAACTTACGGAAAATGTTTGCGTAAGTCATAATTGATAAACATGGATAGTTTCTTCAATGAAAGTACAATGTTGCAATGTGGCACTTCATTGGAAGCGTCTCGGAGAGACGATTCCAATGATGTGTCACTTTGCAATATTGCTTCGTCCAATATTGAAATAAGAGGAATTGTTGTTTTAGACGTACGCAAATCTTAAGCGTAAACTGTTTAGTAAAACGGTACCCTGAACTTTAAACCACATGGCCCCTCTCTGTGTTGGCTCAAATCCCAGTATCAGTATTTGAATATTCGCGAGAGCCGGTCTGCCGCGTGACCTATGGAATGCCGATGGTTTTACCCAGCTTGACCAGCCCTTATGGGTAGCTAAATAAGCGATCCTTCTCAATTAAAGATGGACAAGGCATCACAACAACACTGTACATTGATGATGCGATAAATCTCGACAAAACAACAAACGAGTCGGAAAACTGTTTATCTTCCTTCTCTTATTGTAGATCGAGTCTTGCGAAATAATTGACCTAACGTTCATGTGACGCAAATTGACATCCAGTTACGAAAAATGACCCCCCATCTCAAATAACAAATTCATTAATCCATTCTCTAAAAAAAAAAGAATATGGCGTTCATTTAGAACTAGTGACACTCAAAGGTGCTTGTTCACAGAAAAAAAATCGAGAGTTAAAATAAAATATCGTTGAAACGATTCAAGTTTTGCTTTGTTGTCCCATATATGTCTCGTACAATAAGATGTAGCTATTGGACGCATAACGTGATTTTTCTAAGTATGTACATATATGCTTTAGATTTCAAAAAC
Source organism: Cerastoderma edule (assembly GCA_947846245.1). Lineage (NCBI taxonomy): Eukaryota > Metazoa > Mollusca > Bivalvia > Cardiida > Cardiidae > Cerastoderma > Cerastoderma edule. The sequence continues at coordinate 61,069,021 of OX401404.1, forward strand.
GATGGCACGCTTGGATTGAAATATATGGTTATTCGCTGTATTCATAGATTAAAGAGCTATCTATCTATCTAGTCCTCATCGCTTCCGATGACTATTTTCAGTGCGTATCATAACTGTACAGTTGCTGTGCAGTTTAATGAAATTGATTTGTAACTGCAAAATTTCCTCAAATATGTGAACAAGCACCTTCAAACACATAAAGACGGGGGCATTCAATGAGACTTAATGATATTTTCTGACAACAAGTACGGAGTATATGGGAGGTAGGGTGAGAGGGAGATGGGGTCCTAAGTCCAAAGTTAAACGTTTTTAATGGCCCAGGTGACAAAATTAACTGTGAGTCAATAAACACGTATTTCGGGTATCATTTGATCAATCGATGTGGTTGGCCGATAATATGGATAATCGATCCGGAAAAATCCGAATAAAAACAACTTAGCCCACACTTTATTCGACACATCGGAACTATGATTTGGTTAAAAACGAAATTATTTATATATCATTGTATAATTTTGAGTTACTGTAAAATGACGTGCATGCCGTCGAATACATATAATGATATAGGGTAGGCAGGCGACATTTTGTCTTTTCACATATCAAGCCGTTATTTGAAAGATTTTACAAGGAACTATTAAAGTAAAAATATATAGGTACCTCTGGAAAGGCAGAACTCATTGAGAGAAAAGGGGAAACTGCCCAAAATCTGGGCAGTTTCTTCCTTTTCTCTCTCATGTTCTTTTTTTCCTTCTCCCCTCTAATACCCGTATGTAATGACCGACGAGATTGGTTATGGTTTTTTGGAATAACACGTTTTTCTTTCATAGCTGATCAACTATGAAACCCAAAACTTGGAATTAAAGAATGGTCAAAGAGTGTACCAAAGTTTAAGCGAGAACAACTCACTGTTACCATCAGGTTACACTATTGATTATTAACAAACTGATGTTAGATGACATGTCATCTCTGAATTCTAAGACTAGAATGGTATCGAGGTATCAGCCCATGTTTCGTCGGTGTCAGTCTTAAAGGTCATAGCTCGTTTATTGTTATGTGGGAGATACATCAGTTTATAGTAACAACGACAATAAAATCGATCTCTAAAATTAGATAAATAGTACCAGCGTTTGAACTGTTTAACCTGCCATTAAAATATTTATGGGTTTAGACATTATTATCCGAGGTAGTTTAAATATTTCCGACAATCGGCAATAAATGTCGTGATCTTTAAAAGATGATCAACACACTGTGATTGTGGTTAGATATACAGCCATGGTGAACGATATGCAATGAGGTGAAACGACGGACGAGCGAGTGGCAGGAGCACCAGTATATCAAAATGTGCTTGTAAACAAAAAAAGAAAAAGAAAGAAAGTCAAAATCAAGTGTTGTTGAAACAGTAAGTTTTTGTATTGTTATTTGATACACATTTAAAAGTAGATATAGAAAGCATGATTAATTCAGGAAGTGTCAAATTCAATCCAAAAAGCGATGTCACGGTTTTGAAATTAAAAATGAATGTTAATGCACTGTATGTATACACACTTAAAAAATTAAGAAGATTTAATTTTGCTTCCAATAACTATCCTTAAGTTTCAACATTTTGTCACATCAAAATAAGCACCTATAAGCTTTCTTCTATCAAAACCACGGGTTGTAAGGGTATTTAAACAACGGGAGTCAGTTGAACGTAGCAGAATGTGCAACTGAATGGAACCCCATGAACCTAGGGGGCGTTCTTAGACCAAGAATACATAGTCGCTTACTAAGCCCCTTGGTTTGTACTTATCACTCAGATCTGCGTCTTTTTGAGACCGAGAATAGTTAGCCAGTAACTTAGCACCTAGGTTTAAAGTTAAATAAAATAAAATAAATAAATAAGGTAGCGGCTTATTAGTCTTGGTCTAAAAACTCACCTCAAATAGATGACTAATTACCACATTGCAACTAAACAGTAATCTTGAAGCATTTTACCCAAAAGGGTATAAAAAGCCATATGTTTCTACCAAGCACATCATTTATTTTACGAATTCACCAGCCAGTAAGTAGTAAGACTTCAAATCGTGTATATGCTTGTTCCCCTCCCTCCCATTTAGGTGGTATGTACTATTGCGATTTCGCAAATGACCAAACACTAAATTATAAAGTTACCAGTACATTAAAATCCACTCAATGGAAGTGTCAATAATCCAGTATCGCCATGACAAAGTAAGCCAATAAATACAACACCTGTACGATATGCGAACACGAAACAGGACGAAGCAGCCATGTTTGATTAAGTGAGCCGAGACAGACCGAGGCGGCCATTTCAGCCTCCCTGGTTGAGAATGTCAAATCATTCCAAACGAAGGCAAGAGAAAATGACGTGGCAGTGACTTTTGTGGCTCCGGATTTGATTGAACCAATGAAATGGCTTATCCTGGTCGACTCTGTTGAATTATGAACGTTATTTCACGGCGCGGTTCAGTTATTCTTTAATACTGAGGATTGAGTGGGTAAATTCTACTGGTTCAAATATTGATATAGGCGAAACACCGTTAAATCCCCTGATTCGAGAGCGAAATCTAACAACTTTCGAAACGGCGGCTTTGTCCGCCCTGAATTGAATAAAAGGGCAATATTTGCAGATATCATTATTTAGTTATTGACCACATTATACGGGGAGTATACAATAACAGGTCAGTTTAAGTGTATACCTTTTGAAAAGAAAGAAATACAAAAACATTTTTCTGGCCATTAACAAAATGGAGCAAAGTTGACAGTAATTAAGCTGGGCATTGATGTAATATATTTACTTCTCCGTAATCAGTTAATGCCTCGGTAAATATCAAATAATAATGAACTAGAAAAGCTCGGTGACCGAGTCAATACGAGCAGTGATAGGCCTTTTTTTTTTACCTATTACTGCATACAGAACAAGCTGACTAAGCCTTTCTTCTGCTGACAGATGTGATTAAAATTCTTATTTTATTACAATGGTCCAAACACTATTGTTTTAATTAATTTTTTATTTTCTCTTAATTCTTTGAATAGGTTATATTAATAGTTTGTAAAGCGAATACCACTCTCTTCTCATGTGCCCAAAATGTAAAGAATTAAGGCAAAAATATATAAAACGTTACTGTCTCACATGGCCAACTCAACAGAAATTGATCGATGTAATGTCAAAAACGTTAACGAACATTATAAATAATCTAGGCAAATTTATATATAATGCCAGCTTTTTAAGAAATTAATTGTGAATCTTTAAGTCTTACATGAATTTGAATTGCTCTTCTGTAAAAAATGAAATGTCTTTTTGTTGAATTGTACTGCTTTTCTATAAACAATGTACAGTGAACCCTCGTTTATCCGGACCCCGATTATCCGGATGTCTCGCAATCCGAACAAAATTGTACGGGAACGGAATTATTGGACCAGTTTATTGCAGACGACTTTTGAAAACATTGTGGGTAAAGGAGAAATTGCTCGTGACGAGCAATTTCTCCTTTTCCCACAATATTTTCTGCCATATCAGAAGATCATCTTTGAATTTCATCACGTTTTGATATGTCCTCTGCAAACTCTTTCAATTTGGGACGGTCGACAATTTGGCGTTTGCTAAAGGGTTATAACTATACACCGCTAATACAGACCGTTTATGTCTTAATGTGAATAAGAACATGCTCTGCTTCATTAGTCCGGATTATTCGGTAAACCGGACATTTTGTTGGGAACGGACGTGTTCGGATAAACGAGGGTTCACTGTATAATTATTTAATGAAATAAAGATATTGCATTGTATACAATGTTCATCAAACTTCGTCAGCTTAAGAATATTTGGTTCAGGGAAAAGGAGAACATGTACGGAGGTATGGATTACTAGTGTATGCATATCCATGTATTTCTCAAAGCATGTTTCAAGCCAGAAAGATAGATTGGTGCGTGTCATATATGCTTTCTGCAACACTGCGATGGTCCTTTTTTAGTGTGACTTAATAATAGTTATCTAATTTTGCATCCAAAAGATATGTATACCTTTGAATCCATGAAGAAATAACACATTAAGTTAATAAGAACACTTTTGTTATATGAACAAAGAGGTTTAATTCTGCCAAACGACGAATTTCAAATCGTTCTTGATTTGAATATTTCCCATACGACACTTGAAATATCTATAGATATTAAAAAATATCATACGAATTTTGACAAAGGAGGAATTGGTGGAAAGAACGATTTCTCGTTAGTCGTTAACAAAACATTTAATTCAGAAGTTTATCCACAACACGTATAATCTAGCGATTTTTTGGTAAGGGTTGTAGAGATATGTACATTGGAATCACCACCATTACCTACTTATTGACTTTAACAAAGTGGGCGTTTTGTTTGTTGCGCAATACTTACCCGAGAGGATGATACGTCCTTTGCGGAGATGGTATCTCTAATAAACAGGTCTTTGCTCTAACCAACTACAGAGAAAACAATATGTTGACACTGGCTGTCAGGAGGAGAAACAAACACGGTGTAGGGTAATCCGAGAACTATTTCCATTAATATCAAACTTGTACTTTTGACAGGGGTGGCAAAATCAATTGACCGTATTGCCCAGTACTGCTTGTTCGAAAGTTTTAAAAGACAAGTGAATTTTTACTGAAATTTACCATGTAACCACTCTACGGACAAGTGCAGCAAAACTTCACGACCCCTGCTTTAGCCCAAGACTCCATGCCTACATTACTGCCAAGGCAATAAGGCCAAAGGCTTGATTATTGGTTAGGATTTTAACACAAACCCTCATACGGAACGCTGTTATTGGTTCAAATTTAACCATTATAGTGCTGGAACCGGCTTCATGCGAACAGGTTGGATTCAGGCCAGCCGCCAAGTAAATTTGCGGCTAGCCTTTGATCTAACCTGTTTGCTACTTTGAGTATCTTTCCTCAACACAATTAAGCCGATTAAATGTTTTGGAAAGTGTTATATTATTGGCTAGAAACAAAACATAATGTCAATAGGAGAAAATGCACAGCTCGAACAATTTCCTCTTGTAAATGTATTCAAGTCGTATTCATTACAAGGTTTCTCAATAAGGGAGAAAAATGGGTTTACACAATCAGCCTTTGAAAATCCAAGCCTTTTAAGTGAAAGTAAATTTATATAAAGGGACTTAGTATGTGTCAAACCGTGTAACAAAGCCTTGGCAAACATTTAGAAGGACCCCTAACTTGTATTGTTTCCTTTTGTGCAACGCAGGTGTTATGTTTATCTAAACTAGGGTAAGCGGAAAATCATTTCCGAAAAGCTTCATAATGCTAAAGCATTACGAAAACTGCCCCATGCAAAAATCTACTCCATTGTAGATGTAATATAAATCTAGAACACATTTACATGTACTCATTCGGTGCATTAAAGTGGTCAATACTGGAAGTTTAAGTAACCAAAAAAAAAACTGCCGGTATAACCAAATGAGAAATGTTTCCTTTGCAGCATTGCATTGCACCACTAAGTAAAAGGGTATGAAATATATGTTTGTTTTCCAGCAAATCTGCATGCCTTACCGGAAAAAGTAAGATTATATGAAAGTTTGGTGGTTCTTTATCGCCATAAAATGAAACATCCTCGCTAAGAAATGGTCTATGGGATGGCTGTATCTCCTAGGACGATGCAATTTTTTAACTTGCAGGGAGTCATTTTCGCAAATATCGAGACAAAAAGAATTACGTTTTTATACGAAAATTAGAGGTCTGTGAGACCAAATCCTCTGCTATTAAAGCATCATTTTCCGATGCGCCAGGCATGGTATTCCTTATGTTTGCTGAATTCTTTCCAGATGACGAATGTTAGTGAAGCCATATAGCAGCTCTTATAAATTAATAAGGCCGTTTGATAGTGTTTGTTTAATGATGCGGAATTTACGAGATTTAACCCGTATTTGCAAAGCATTGGTCACCAAAGCTTCAAACTATTTCACTCTTTAGCAACATGCTTTTGGGGTTTTAAGAGACATTTATTAATCTTATTTGTTTTACATCGATTGTGAAGAGAGTTTAAAGCTTGTTCAAAGCCACTCTCGATGACTGTGTCTGGATACTAAACCAATACTCGTGCCGATTTGTGGATTAGTCCCGGAAGTTTTCACCTCGCCTAAAGGGAATTCGAACCCGGGACCCTCGGTACAAGAAGCCGACGCTGTACCTCTGCACCTATGTTGCCTACAATCAAACCAAACAAAGAATATGCCCCATACAAGTCTTATAGGAGTCCTCCGTTGTGTAAAGGTCAGAGTACATAACTTCAAATGACCCCTCCTTGCATTAGTCCTCGAAAATCATGATAAAGGCTAGGTTTGAATTTCATGAGATGTAGTTTTCCGGTATGTTCGTGGTTACCAGCCTTGACAAGCCTTTGTAGGTAGTTGAATAAGAAAACTACCTCCATCGAATGATGAAGGCATCGCAATTTAACCGAAATATCCTTTTTTAAGCAGCCATCCTAGACAGTGTGTTAAATGTTAATTGGCCTAATGCTATCTTATTACAGGACGAGAGTCATTCAGAAAGCTCCTACCTGAGCTTTCTGACTTGCCGTCCGTATTAACCCATTACAAAATAATAACGACGTTTGACCAGTTTGTTGCAGATGACTCTGGAAAACATTGTGGCAAAAGGAGAAATTACTCGCAATTCCTCCTTTTCCCACAGTGTTTTCTACCATATCCGAAGATTATTTTCCATTGTCATCACATTTTAAATGTCGTCTGCAAACTCTGTCCATTTGGGACATTCTAAAATTTGGCATTTGGTAAAGGGTTAAGTAATATGCCTTTTGGGTATTGAGATATATTGAAGAAAACTTAGAAGAATTCTGCAGTTGCTGTATGTTTAGGGTACAGAAATTGAAATCACATGACCTCTCTCTGCGTAAGTTCAAATCATGATAAAGGTAGGTTTGAATTTTCACGAGAGGTATTCTTCCGTCATATCGATGGTTATACTAGTCTTGGCCAGCCCTTGTAGGCAGTTGAATAAGGAAACTACCTCCATTGGATGATAAAGGCAACGCAATATAACCGATATATCGTTTTTAAGCGACCATCCTGAAACAGTATGTTGAAGGTTATTTAGCCTAATACTAGTTTAATACAGGACGAGAGTCATTCAGAAAGCTCCTACCTGAGCTTTCTGGATGACTTTCCGTCCGTATTAACCCATCACTAAACAATAACGACATTTGACCAGTTTTTGCAGACGACTCTGGAAAGCATTGTGGCAGAAGGAGAAATTGCTCGCAACTGACGGACTGATACAGGACTTTTGGTCAAATATTTTGTTATTAATCATATCATGTCTATTTCAAAAATTGTGGAATCATAATTTGGGTCTAGAATCGAATAAATAGCATTGAATATTTGCAGAATGCCAACGGCTCTAGCACGATACCGTTTTCAACCCTTTTGTACAGTTAAATTCCGCTCAGTATATGTTCTCTCGTAAAAAAATGGTAAAACATAAGCTCCCTCGGGGGATAACAACTCAAAACTTGAAAATTCAGCTTCTCGTCAAAATGAAACAAAAAAGGAATAAAAAAACCACCAAAGATTGTCGAAGCTGTCTTGGGCCCAGGATCAACCGCTATATAACTGAAAAATTGTTGAAACAGTACCAACTTCAAATAGAAAAGAATTGCGGAAAAAATGAAACGTTGAATTGATAGGTGCGCGAACACCCGTGACATTTTACAATCATTTTAGAATATATCGGTTCCAAACTTTTGGTCCGATTATTTATGATGGGCTATCTTTTTTTTTCTAAAAATGATGGATTCTTTATTTGGGTCTGTACATTGGGATCAACAGTGTTTTTGTCTCCTTTCGATTATTGTGGAATAAAGATGATTCCGCACCATCCATCCGTATACCCATCTTAATACAGGACGAAAGTCATTCAGAAAGCTCCTACCTGAGCTTTTTGAATGACTTTCCGTCCGTATTAACCCATTACAAAACAATAACGACATTTGAACAGTTTTTTGCAGACGACTCTGGAAAACAATGTGGCAGAAGGAGAAGTTGCTCTTAACGAACAATTTCTCCTTTTCCCACAATGTTTTCTAATTCATCAGAAGATTATTTTCCAATTTCATCACATTTTGAAATGTCGTCTGCAAGCTCTTTCAATTTGCGACAGTCGAAAAGTTGGCATTTGGTGAAGGGTTAAGCCGTTAGTTCTCTTAGGTCATTAGGTGTCTGCCCCCTTTTACTATGGTCGTTAAAACAAGATTGATCGTACCGTTGATACGATGTAAATTCATAACAGAAATAGCACAAACAGGGGTTTTGTAGCGGGGAAGGGGCTAAATAACAATCATATACTGGTATATTAACTTGACCAACGCGGCTGCGCGAAGGTAGAGTGTCCACCTCATGTGTGGAATGTTGCGGAATCGATACCCGCGCAGGATCAGATCAGAGAACCAATTAAAATAACAAGATGGAATGTTATGGTGAACTACAGTCAATCTTGTTTTAAGCGACCATGGTTTAGAAAGGGAAATCGTGGTTTGTTAGTCAACTGACGGCTAAATACAGGACTTTTTGTTAGACATTCTGTGATTAATCATATATGTTAAAAGCATTGTTGGAATCATAATTTGGGTCTAACATCGGAATAGTCTTTAAATATCTGAAGAAGGTCAGTAGCTCTATCATGATAATATTCAACCCTTTTGTACATTTAAATCCCGCTCAGTACATGTTCTATTGTAAGGAAATGGTCATATATAAACTCCCTATATGGTGAGGGGGTGTTTATGAGCATAACGCCAAGACTAGAAATTGAAAATGGTATAGCTGCCTAAGATCCAGGGCCCATTGCTATATAACTGGGGAGTAGATGAAACAACTTTACATTTTAAAAAGCACTGCGGGGAAAATGATACTTTGCATGGATCGGTGCGCAGACATCTGTTTTACTAAGGTATAAGAATATATTGGTATCAAACTTCCGGTCTGATTATTTATAAAGGGTTATACCTTTTTTTATTCTAAAAAATGATGGATTCTTTATTTGGATCTGAACAGTAGGGTCAACAATGTTTCTGTTTTATTCGATTCGAGTATTGATGATTTCGCACCACCAAACCGTTTTTTACTTTTTTACAGTGAGCAGTGTCCTAATTCTCACCAAAACTTGATCAAGTGTCCGATAATGTTTAGTCCTTTTATTAGCACACCGTTTAAACTTGCATGACCAGTGGAAAAGATGGTGGACCTCTAATACACGGCTACAGGGTTTGATACCCACCAGCGCTATTCATGGGAGCACACAATTTTGATACTTGTTAATCCTAGGAATGCCGTAATATAACTGGTGTCAAAACCCAATACTGTTTCTGACATTTTTTTTCTGTATATCTCTTCTCAAGAAATTGTTACCAAAATAAGTATCAATAAAGTATTTGATTAATACCACCTTTTTTAGACCAAACTAAATGGAAAAGAATAAACAAAACACTATAATATGTGAAAAAATATGCTTTATTGCACTTCATCTTAAACACATATCCCTAAAATTAACAATATTAGTATTATAAAATTTGAATAACAATAGCAAAATATACTAAACTAATATATCTGGCTTTACACAACGATGAAGAATCACAATTCCCTGCATAGCGCTCCAATTTTACGAAAACCCAGAGTGGTATCATAAGCATATAACAGGTAGTAAAAAAATTGGAAAAACTATTTCAAAAGCCAAACAAATTCCAATACTAATTGACTATTATTATGGCTTACTGAAATGATAGGTATCCGAAGGTAAAATCATTTATCAACCTGAGGCAAAGCTAAGCTGGTCACAATGTTTTCTGTTTTTTTAATCTGAAGCACATATTTTGCAGTGGAAATCAATAAAAAGAACCAAAATTATTCACAAGAAAATGCCAAGGATATAGTTTATGAAGGAGACAGCATTTTAAAGAAGATAAGAATAATAAAAAGAATATAAAAATATATGTCGAACATAACAAATTAAAAATTCAAAACATGATATCTCTGTTTTCTCATGTGTATTTGTAACAACAGTATAATATCATATATTTTGCTGACTGATTGTATCTTAGTTAACACTAAATGATAGTGCAACATTACCTTTGTTACTTACACAAAGAAAAAGCATCAATATCAAATATATTACTAAATGATAGTGCAACATTACCTTTGTTACTTACACAAAGATAGAGCATCAATATCACACATATATTACTAAATGATAGAGCAACATTAGCTTTGTTACTAACACAAAGATAGAGCATCAATATCACATATATATTACTAAATGATAGTGCAACATTATCTTTGTTACTAACACAAAGATAGAGCATCAATATCACATATATATATATTACTAAATGATAGTGCAACATTATCTTTGTTACCTACACAAAGAAATAGCATCAATATCACATATATATTACAAAATAATAGAGCAACATTACCTTTGCTACTTACACAAAGATAGAGCATCAATATCAAACATAAACATATATCAATAAATGATAGTGCAACATTACCTTTGTTACTTACACAAAGATAGAGCATCAATATCACATATATTACTAAATGATAGTGCAACATTACCTTTGTTACTAACACAAAGATAGAGCATCAATATCAAACATATATTACTAAATGATAGTGCAACATTACCTTTGTTACTAATACAAAGATAGAGCATCAATATCACATATATATTACAAATTAATAGAGCAACATTACCTTTGCTACTTACACAAAGATAGAGCATCAATATCAAACATCTCGTACATTGCAAAAATATAGTACATCATTACCTTTGCTATTTACTTAAAGATAGAGCATCAATATCAAACATGTATTACTAAATGATAGTGCAACATTACCTTTGTTACTAACACAAAGATAGAGCATCAATATCACATATATATTACTAAATGATAGTGCAACATTACCATTGCTACTTCCACAAAGATAGAGCATCAATATCACATATATTACTAAATGATAGTGAAACATTACCTTTGATCCTTACACAAAGATAGAGCATCAATATCAAACATGTATTACTTAATGATAGTGCATCATTATCTTTGTTACTTACACAAAGATAGAGCATCAATATCAAACATGTATTACTAAAAAAAAGTGCAACATTACCCTTGCTTCTAACACAAAGACAGAGCACCAATATCACATATATAACAAAATGATAGTGCAACATTACCTTTGATCCTTACACAAAGATAGAGCATCAATATCAAACATGTATTACTAAATAATAATGCAACACTACCTTGCTATTAACACAAAGATAGAGTATCAATATCACATATATGAACACAAAAATGATAGTGCATCATTATCTTTGTAACTAGCAAAGATCAATAGAGCATCAATATCATTGATATTACTAAATGGTTTACAAAAGTTTATCCCTTACTTCCACAAAGACAGAGCATCAATTTTGCAGATACTAAATGATAGTGCAACATAAACTTTGTATCTTACACAAATTACAGCATAACATTACTCAAAAGTGTCATGCATTACTTATGATTACTAGAAATAAATTTAAAAAAATCTAAAATTAATAATTATAGATTGTGATAGAAGTAACAGATATTGTAAAAACCAGGTCATCTTCAAAATCTTCCAGTATGTCTCAGCATCTGTCAGTAACTGAAAAAGGAAAAGAAATGAAATATATAAATACTATTGCTAGCATGTGCTCAGCATAAGCACAAATATAACTTAATTGCTCAAGATGCTTTGGGATATCAATATAAGTGTCCACTATAGAGAGGAATTTTCCAAGGTCACAAAGGTCTTTCAAAGTGAGTATTTCAACAGACTAGGCTTTTTTCACATGATGCTTACTACAACAACGGATCTGCTGGTGAAGTATTCAGAAACCGTTATGAAATTCTGATAAAATAGAACCATGAAGTCACAAGGGTTTGATCTAATATGATCAAGAAATTGATTATTGTTTCCATGATAATGTTGCTTGATTGAACAACCACAAAGAATATGTTGAGCTATTTTTCCTTTAGTCACAATGACTCTTTTATATGAATTGAAAAGAAGGACATTATTTAACAAAATTTGATATATGAATATGTATACTTGCATTTTGTGGCAAATGAGTTAAAACACATTTTAGCACATACTTAATGATTTAAAACGCAGCTTAAGGAATGATGTAACTAACTCATCTTGAAATATTATGATACAGTTTATCTGGTTCTTTTTCTGAATAAGAGAACTTATTTACATACAATTTATAAAATTGAAAGAAATAGACAAAAGTCCATGGATACAAATAAATTGTGCATACCCTGCTCAACATTCCACTCTGACCCTTTGCGGAAGAATTTCAGCACAATGCGAGGCTGGTGTCTGGCCCTCTTTGCTGCAGGAATTGAAGAATCGGAGTCATCCGATGATGATGCTAGTCGTTTTCGGGATTTCTGGTTGTCACATGACATCAGAAACCTGTCTCGTTTGATAGATGATTTGTACTGAGGTGGAATTTTTGGAACAGTGGTCTTGATAGCCTTCTCAGCTTTTGGTCCATTGTCAACTTTAAAGAAATGAATGGAAGACTTTCTTTCCTTAGACTTGAACTGAAATAGATATAAAATCAAAATGGTTATGAAAAGAGTCCAAAATATTAGGTGTTGCATATCTTATCACAGGAGCTTGGAACTTAGCGTGTGTCCGTTTTGCAGATGACTCAGATAAATATTGTTGAAAAGCATTGGCATACAATTTAACAAGCATTTTTCCACCAAAATACATAAATGTTTTTATCAACTTCTAATATATTATTCCCTATACAAGAACATTTGAATGTCACTGTAACATACAACACTTGAGAACAACATGTAAAACGAAGAATTTATTTGCACTTTCTTACACAAGAATAATTTCATGATTTCTTCATGATCAGGTTTTCCATTAGACATTTTAGTTTTGTCAAATATTCTTACATTAGCAAACAATAGATAAATAGGCTAACAAATTAAGTCATTTTACATTGCAAGTTAAATTGTATCAAATGAAGTTACCAGTCATTTAATTGATAGAATTAAATTAAAGTTAGTGCAAATTGAAGGTACTTGGCTATTTGTTACTCCAAGAAATTGAATTCATTTTTATCAAGGAAAACAATTGCCAAAATTCTCTTTTTTTCTTAACTTCTGCTTTTGATTCACTCTTTACTTCATCCTTCTGCTTAACATGAGTATTAATATTTAATTGAGTCCAAATGGGTTTTCTTAACTCTATGTTGAAGCATGCAAAAACATTGTTACAGTGATAGAAATTCTAACAGCATCATTTTCTTTAGTATGATAACAGTGTACAATTTAATCATCACAAACTATGTACATGTGTAGCTTACCTGTTGGTCAAAGGCATTTTTCAGCCTCTGTTTTTTCAGATCCAGATCTGCCAATAATCTAGCCCTTTGCTTTATGTAGTTGTGGGAGTCAGCTGAAGTAGAGCAATCTGCTGGATCTTTAAGAGTGTGTTGACTTCTTTTTATCTTGTTCTCATACACATGGGGGAGATCACTCCCAACTAAGGGGTGTGTCTTTTGGGGCTTGGTCACAGGTTTTGCTATGTCTGCAAAAAGAAAAAAAAAAAGATTATCAAAAAATGTTTATAAATGTTTAAAGAAATACTCACCAAGGGTTTTTGGTGATAATGTGGTATTTTGTGCCAAGAAACATGTTACCAATCCATCAAATATTAGTAAAACCAGAGAAACTTTGTCGAAGTTAATCTCACAGTATTGGTATTTAAAGAAGTCACATTTGTAAAACCCTGTATGTTCAAGGTTGAATTGTCAAGTACTTACTTAGTGTGTGAGTTTTGTCTTACAGTTTAAAAAAAAAATCCTTCTGTTTTAGAATATTCCTTTGTATATCAGATCAGCAACACGAAATGTTACATTTACATGGACTTAACATGTATCATATATAGACTTTAGGTTTGTTAGGTTTCTTTCAAATTACAAATAAAGATATGGATCAACCATGGAGTATAGTTTAGCATCAATAATAGAAAATAGCAAATTTTATAGTGGAGTGCCATTCTGTATAAACATGTATTTTTATCATGATACCAATTAAAATATTTGAACAAATCTATTCAAACCTTGTTCTACATCAGTCAACAATTAAAAAATATAAGATACTGTCATCACTTACCATTTCGAGGAGCTGAGAAAGGTACCATCACATTGGATGAGGGGGTACTGTAGATTTCACCCCATTGTACTTTTTTGGGTAAAGATGAACCTTCCACTTTCTTTGGTTGTCTTGTAACCTGAGACTTTGAATTATCTTTCAGTTCTGCTCCTTTGCCAGAGCACGAAGGTACAGGTGTAAGCAGGTTCCACTTAATCTTTCTTTCATCTGGGTTTCTTTTCAGAATTTCTCTTAGAGATGAATCTTCCTTGGTGTGATCCATTGACTTGGTAGATGTCAGACATGGTTGACTTTCTATAGATCTTTTTGCTGTACCTACAGCTGCAGGTTTAAGCATGCTCCATTGAACTTTTGTATTTGCTGGATTCCTTGTCAAACTTCCTCTTTGTAGTTCTTCTTTCATATGATCGTTGTGAGGTTTGCCACCCTTGAATTCTGGCACAGAAGCAACCTTTTGGGGCTTTTCAACCTTTGATCCTGGCACTTGAACAACCTTTTGGGGCTTTCCAACCTTGAATTCTGGCACTTGAACAACCTTAAGGAGCTTTTCAGCCTTGAAGTCTGGCACTCTAATTACCTCCTTTTGGGGCTTTTCAAACATGAATTCTGGTACTGAAACAATTCTTTCGGTGCTTCTAACCTTGAATTCTGGCACAGCATCACTCTTGTCTCCAAACAGTCTTGCAAGGCTTTCATAATCAGGTTGCAATTCCTCCGGACATGGTTCTGGCATTGGTGTACTATTTCTCTTTCTTGGTTTGAGAAACATCTCAGCAAGCTCACCCCAGGAAAAGATTGGGTATTCTCGATTAAAATCTGGGTAATAATCTTCCTCTGGCTCTTCTATATGGGATGACAGATAACTCTGTTCCTCTGTTTCTTCCGATGACCATGTAGATGGTTGTAAAGGTTTCTTCAATGGTAGATTGGCCTCTACTTGAACACTGGCATCTTCCCAGGACATGACTGGTGTTACATCATATGACTCTGTAATGGGTTCAGCTGGTTTGGGCTGAATCATGGCAGGTTTGACAAAGTCTGGAAGCCTTGGTGCCGTCTGACTCGATACAATTGGTGCCATCTTCCTGGAGATGCTCTGTTCCTTGGCCCATTTCAGTAGGTCTTTGATGGATTTTTCTGTGTAATTAGATAGACAATAATGATTAAAGACATGCATATATTTTGGATATAAGTAAAGAACTGTTTATCTTCTCTATCAGGTTATTTCTCAATACTTCAAAAAACAAACTATCAAAATACAAAGAAAAAATTCTTAAAACAACTTTTCTTGTTTAGAAAATGGAAACCTCCAAAAAACAAGAATGCACTTTATCTTAGAATTTAAGGTTCTGGGATAGAATTAATGCAACTTAGTTCAAAATCTTGAAAGATCTTTTGTAAAGGGGTTAACAACACGCCAACACTTTTTCAGTTATACAACAGTTTTCCCGGGGATCAACCAGTAGTGTAAATGGCGGCTGTATTGTCTTGCCAAAGATTACTCACACAAAACTAGAGGTTTTGGTTGGGCTCTAACCTGGAACCATCCCACACATAGGATTTTTTCTAATCAAGAATAATTCCTCATAATGATGTGTTTATGTGAGCTTTTATGCCATTAACGCTTAATAACAGAAAAATCATTGAGTCTTTATAATTTCAGACCATAAAAAGAAAAGCAATTCCTTTAAAATACCAACAAGTAGGATAGACCAGGTACTGCACCATCTATACACTCACCATTACGTAAGTTGTACTTTTGAATAAGTTTTTCACAAAGTACAGTGAGAGGGACTTGGTCAGGACTGGTAGAAACACAGAGTTCAGGAAAGCCTTGAAGAATCTACACAGGACAGGCAGGAGGACAGAGGGGAAAAGATGGGTAAGTGAAAGGGTAAAGAGAGAGAAATCACAGAATACAGAGAGGGATAAATAAGGAGGTGAAAAAAGAGGCTTTTGCTTGCATCATTTCAGAAAATTAACTATGTAAGTATTTGTTGGATTGTTCTAATGACTACCAAGTTTAAAGGTTATAGTAAAGAAGAGAAAAAGTTAATATGAGTAATATGCACCATATTTGGACCTCTGTTTCAAGAACAAAACAGTATACATGCTTATAAGACAGAGATTAAGATTGATTCGCCAAACACTCAAAAGCACATTGAAGCTGTAAGCCAATTAAATTACTTTTAAACAAAATATTTATATGATTCAACAGTAATAAAACTGGTAAGAATAAAGAGAGAACACAAGAGCTTATTTCTCTGCTGGTAATGGACAAATAACAGAATACTGCCAGGTGCCTGCTCAGTAGTACAAAGACACAGCACAAAAAGCCTTTTTAATACCTGAACACAAGGGTTGGTATGGAATAGGACATTGAACTCTTTTGATATCATAATTCTACTTTTCATTATAATTGTTTTCTACATACATGGGAATAAAGAAAAAGGTTGGTACAAAAATGTTGAAAGTATTTGTTAGCCACTGCTTTAAAGTGTATAATCTTATTAATATAACTTTTATATTGGGCAATGTGCCATCAGTCATTCCACTCCCAAATAAATAATAAAAAGGGGGACAGGTCAATTGAAAGAAACAGCAGACAAGAACATAAATAGTTTATAATAATAATGATATATGTATTTTAAAAGCAAATCATCCTTTTGTTTCATTTTATTATAAATTGTTCTTTAATAGTTCTGCATTAACAGGTTTTCATTGATTAAGGGATTAAAGAATTCAAGTTTCATTTAATAACCATTGAATGAAAGCAACAAATCAAAAGTTATATTATATTATCTTACCATTTGTTCTTTGGCCATTGGTACACGTTGACCATTGGCTCTGAGGTTCCAGAGACCTCTCTGAATCTTGTGTACTTCCACTTTCAGTTTGTCATTTCTCTTCACCTGTTCTTGGAAGACATTGATTTGTTCTTCTTGTACTCTCTCATTTGGGATTTTTGAGTCTCGTATCTGGTAAAGTCGGTCAAAGAATTTCATACTGGATCTTGTGTACTCCTGCAAAATAGGTTTCAATAAAATAAGCATGTATACATGTAACCTTTACATCATAAAACAACACTGAAAAACTTCTTCTATGTACAAAATTTGTTGAAACTACTGCATGCAAACAAAGAACAAGAATCTGACAAAGAGGACCAAACCAGACCTGAGACAGAAGATATTCTTAAGTAATGAAGTAAGTAAGTAAGTAAAGGATCAATATCATTGCATCTGATGAATGAGTTATCCTTTCCCTTTAATCCTTTATCAAGCGCCAAATTTTCGACTGTTCCAAATTGAAAGAGTTTGCAGATGACATTTCAAAATGTGATGAAATTAAAAACTTATCTCCTGATAGGCTATTAGGTCAGAAAACATTGTGGGAAAAGGAGAAACTTTTAATGAAGAGCAATTTCTCCTTTTCCCACCAAGTTTTTCCGAGTCGTCTGCCACAAACTGGTCAAATGTCGGTAATGTTTGGTAATGGGTAAATGGTTTATAAGCGATATCATGAAACAAATTTTATCATATTTATTTGTTGTTGCTATTTTCTGTTCACTTTGATTATGGTACCAAGTTAATGATGGTCCAAAAATGGTACTGGTGACAAGAGAATATAATAACATGTGATTCAATCAAATGTTAAGTTTAGTTCATTCTTATCTATTTTACATCCATTTCGAAACAAGTTCTTACAATTTAGATAAATCATTCTTGATTCTGCTTCCTGGATCATAACCAGTACTCCCACAAAATGTGGATTAATGAAAGATCACAATGCAGAACTGGCTTCTCACGGGATTCGTACTCATGACCCTTATGTCCAAGGACTGACGCTCTACCTCTGGACCATACTAACGCACTCATTTGTTATACATGTACAAGTAATGTTTCACTCAGGTAATTAAGTCCCATGAACCAAACAAACTGTCGTTTAAACTCTATAATTATACATGTAGGTTGTAAAATACATTCATTGTTATTGGAGAAGTTCATCATTTGTCTTACCTCGAGCTCAGCCTTGAGCTGTGATCTTGTATTGGAGTTGTCTACAAGTCCATGAATCAAGTATCGGTATAGATTAGTATTAAACTTCTGTGCTAATCTCACAGCATCTTTTACTTCTCCGGTTGATGACATGATTTCTGAAATATAGAAATGAAACATTCATCGGATTGCTTAAATTTTCCCTTAAAAAATGGTTAAAATCTTTAAGAGACCCACCCAGAGATTTGTTCTTTGGGAGAAGTAAATGGTAAAAATTTGATATTCACAATTCTTGTCACTAAACAAAAGAGCTTTTTGCAATTTTTTTACTTATGATTTGCTAAAACCCTGTGGTTTTGTCATTATTTGGGAAGTGAGCTTAGGTGCTAGTCTGTTCTTCTTTGGAAAGTCTACAGGCTACATATATGTTAAAATGCTGAAATAACAACCCTACTTCCTACAGTCCTATTTCTTTGCATCAAACATTCTTAAAGACACACTCTCAAAAATGTGTGCGTTTGGGAGAAATGAACGTTAAGAATTTGATGTTCACCATCCTTGTCACTATAACAAAAAAGTTTTCAATTTCTTTTCATATTATAAGAAGCTTTCCTGGATTTGAATTTTTATTTGCCAACTTCATTCATGTAATTCTCATTTCAATGTGAAAATTAAAAATTAAGGCGAGGTTATCAATATGAAAAAGATATGACATAAGGGGTGGAATAACTTAACATCCATTGTAAAAATTGTGAAAATCTTTTTTATTAAATCCTTATCAATTTGAGCTACATTCAATATACTAATGTTTTTCGCTGTTTGTTTTCCTCCTTCCTCGATACAATTTCGCTTGACAAAGTTGATGTGTACATGGGAATGGGCGGAGATGTTTTCAAAGACCAATGTGACAGTGGTATCTAAAGATACCACCTCTTACTCTAAGTTTAGATTGTTGTTTACAAAATAAACCCGTTTTAATGGTCTGCAATATTGGTGATACAATTGCTCTAGATCTTTTCTGTACAGTTATGAAAAGGGTAGGGAAGGGTTGGGAAGCTGTCAATAATCTAGTTCTATGCGTTTTTACCTGCTTCCTTCTTTATTGTTAAATTGTATGTACATATATTTTATGTTAATAAAGGTAATTGTTTATATATTCATTGCAATGGACAATGAGCATTGCCATGCTCAAGTCTAATTCTGAAAATAAAATCTATGTTTTGTTATGTTATGTAACTGAAGAAGTGTATGTTGTCATTTTACAATAGAACCAAATTTATTTTGAAAAGTTAAAATCCCAATCTCTAAGAGAGTGTCTGTAAAGCATCTTGTTTTAACTAAAGTTTTGAAAAATTAAATAGTTGCAATTTAACCCTATTGCCTATATTTTTATTCAAAGTATTAAGTGAAGAATTCTGATGTAAAATCAGCCCATAACTTTCCAAGAAATGTAGATTTTTTTTTTTATAGCTTTCTAAGAAATTTAGATGTTATGATCAATTTTGATTCTAATAGCAGACCGAAAACATTGTACAGTTATTTGTTTTAAGGCCAATTATAAAAGCCCTTTTGATTTTTGTGCCACAAAGGTTATTGAAAATTTCTTGGCAATTGAACTTTTCTGTGACTTATCCACTAAGTTAAGACAATATTTCAACATTTGTTTTTCAAATTTAGGGCTCCTGTATGCAGGTAAAAATAACTAATAGTCAAATCTTGTACAGATCTATAATCTAAGTACGTTAAATATTCTGCTATTCGAGACATAAGCCACAAACACTGATATAAAACTCCCAGTGAGCATTAATTGTAGTAATTGTCAACTATAACAACGACCACAGAAATTGAAATAAAGGATTAGACTACCACTTTGCTTCAAACTATGTTCGAGGTGAGCGAACTACATAAATCATATGGAATATGTGTACAATTGTCTTTTTATGTGCAATTAATTGGTCTGAAAGAAGGATTGCTCTCATTCTTTATCTGATTTCTGGTTCAGCAGATAGCTTTGGTTTGCTATCATTCAAATTTGTTTACCCGCTAGAAAACTTGAACAAATATCTCGCTCTCTTCGGAAATCACCGAAAAGACATTTCACATCAAAGAAGATATATAGTTGGTACTTACTATGTAATTCGACACGTATCTAAGTACTATAAATGTGGTTTTGATGAATAGTTTCAAGAGCGTTTAATAAATGCGACTGTTCACTTTTGTGAAAATAGTTGCTATGCAAATTGTTGTTAGGATGTATTGGACTGGTTACGATTTTATTTTGATCTAATAAGTCTCTATCAAGCGACGCTTTAAATCATTTCTGCATTTTGTTAGAAATTGAAATATGCACCCAGCTGATTGCGATGAAAGAAAAAGTTTGTAAACCAGTCTATTTTTAAGTTTTCGCCCAGTTAATTAGCCGCTCAGTAAAGTTACGCTACTGGGGTGGTGATCACGATGGTGTTTGTTATCATTTTTCATCATTCTCATTTTGAAAACATCTATATCTGACGGAGGCTTTGAAAGATTTGTGGGTGTCTGTTGTGGAAGCCTAGATTAATAATGATTTATTTTTCTAGTTTACTTTTGTTTTATCGTTAAAATTAAATTTGAATTATGACGATTCTTTTCATGATATATGATAAACTTTAACTTTTATACTTTACTTTTTACTTTTACTTTAAACCTTTTCATTTTACATCGATGGTGAATGTTAATCAATGTATTTACGAAGACAATACTGTTTCAAAGTTAATTTTGCTTTGTATACCTTGCCCCACCCAATTTCATGGCCTGTCATCATGAACCGGATTATGATCGAAAAAATTGGAAACAATCCAATCATTGCATGTGCTGCTCGTGTTTAAAAGAAAGTCTTGTAGAGTTCCTTTTTGATAATGTCAAATATTCCAAAGAGTCTAAACTTATTATTGACATAGCAGTTATTTTTACACTTGCGACGACTAAAACACAACTTGTATAACAAGATTCGGTTGGTGGATCCAAGATTTATGATATTTATGTCTTTTCTTTCTTAGTACTGAACAATTTCACTTCGAAGTTGCCGGCTGATTTTAACAAAAATATAATTGATCAGAACTGAGAGACGAATAAATTATGCCCTACTGACTTTATTAGATCCCAGAGATAAAACAAGTGTTAAAGGGTTCTAGATCGTATCAAAATGTGGAACCATTAAGACCAAGACCGTCATGCTACTGCCTAAGATTTAAAGAAATGCAAATTTGGTGTCATGTTTAATTGTTTCATTTATTTAAATTGCTTGATTTAAAAATCGAAAGACACGCTATTCTTCAATCTATAAGGGGAAAACTGCGTGATTTTAAAACAGTTTCAATTGAATATGCCTGGTATATGATGTGTTACCAGATGTGATAATTAATTAGAATATAGAGGGATATGAATGATTTCATTAATGTAAACCGATAAATTACAACCCCTTAAACATTTGGTCAAGTCTTGGACCTGGCTTCAACCCAACGTGTCATCTCCATAAATGATGTAAAGGCAGCAGCACACAAAACTGCATGCAGTAAATGGCAACATCAGTTGGACATTTCAGACAGAGGCAGACACTTCTATTATCTCTAGCCCAAAGTCAGCAAAAAGAGCCTTTTGGACTTTCCAGACACAACATCCTCTAAACATATAAGCCAGATGCGTTTGGGTACAATTAACCGCCTGAACAACTACTCCTTCAACATAGGCATCTCAGATACAGACAAGTGCAAATGTGGA
The DNA here is from genome assembly GCA_947846245.1 of Cerastoderma edule. Classification (NCBI taxonomy): domain Eukaryota; kingdom Metazoa; phylum Mollusca; class Bivalvia; order Cardiida; family Cardiidae; genus Cerastoderma; species Cerastoderma edule. The sequence goes on from OX401404.1 coordinate 61,091,004, forward strand.
GAAAAGGAGACAGTAGAGCATTTCTTGTTGCAATGTCCTCTGTATAGCGAGGCAAGAGAAGAATTTCTGCGTGGTATGTGGAGACAAACAGGATGCATGGATCTCACATTGGAAACTATACTCGACAGACAACAGGATGAACAAACTGACACTCCAAACTCGACACAAAAACATGCTATGTACTGCTGGCAAAGTACATAAGTTAAACAGCCAGATTTTTTTTTAAATAATTTTAATATGTAATGCATTGTTTATTATGTTATTCTCAGTACAAACTTTTACAATGGAATTTTACACTGAAGACAATTGAATCGCTTTGAGTCACACTTCGAAAATTCTTGGCGGCCAATACAGTCCATTGGACTTAGAATCAAAGAATAGTGCGTAGTTACTAAATCAAGTATGTATAATTTTCTACAGCGTTGAACGCTGGGTCAGCAATCTTTTAATTAGTTTTCTTGTCTTCTAGCATTTACTCGCACGATACAATCGATTTGTTAATATTCAGGAAGCACTAATGACTTAGAAAACCTCTACGTTGATACGTTCTTCTGTCATATTTGACAATAACACAACGGTGAGTTTAAGAAAACACTTTAAGACAAAGTGAAATAATAGGAAAGTTAGAAGAAAAGCGGACACGATTATCTTGCCAATAGTAAAAGAAAGGAAAAATAGAAAAGTTTCCCAGGCTTTTTTCGTACCATCAAAGAAAGACAAATCCAGCTTCTGTGGCGGTACTAGGGGATTGAAACTACTGGCGCCGGATCCCATAATAATAGCCTATATCTATAAATAACATGCTATTTATAGATATAGGTTATTATTATGGGATCCGGCGCCAGTGGTTGAAACAAAGGAGGGAATTATTGCTTGTGATCTTTACGGCAATGATTAATTTCATATATCATCATGACGGTTATGATGATCAAGTCATACTTATAAGGCAGGACAATTTGATAACGGAGGACTACTCCCGCAAGACATTTAATTAATGACCCACACAGATTTAGACATTCCATGGTTAAGCTGATCTGTTAGACTTGACAGTTAAATTTTTTTAAAAAAAATAACAATTTTAGAACAATAGATCTCGATAAACATAGTAGATATCTAATTTAAAACTTCATAAAAATAATTCACTTACATTAAACAAGGAGTGTAACACAATATTTTCGATAATAAAATGCGTTTTTGAAAGCTTTTGATACTTTTAAAGAGCGCTAAAATTGTGCGACTGGTCACTTTCATGAATACAGTTGCTAGGCAGATCGTTGCTATCTATTGTTTGAATGATACCGCGCTTTTCAAACTTTTTAAAAGTCTCTATCACTGAGCGCTTGAATTTTGGCAATACCAACAGTGTGCATATTTCAAGTGCGCTTGTGTGATAACGATTTGGTAAATTGAATATAATACCAGTCTACATATGCCTTTCGCCAAACAATATTTCGCTTCAAAAACTAGTTTTACTCCTCTCTTTGCACGGTTTGTTTACACACATAAATAAACATGTTACGACTTTATCAACCTGTTACATGTATATTCATCATTTCAAGGCCGATCTGACAGGTCATGTCTATATTATGTAGTGTGCACCATCATCCTTTTTGGTGTCAAATCGAGAGTTATTTATCTAAGTTTTGAGAATTTAAATTAGACATTTTTAGATACGCATTATTCTCATATCTGTCAGTTTGTTATATTTTGATTGACACCGTTAATAAGAATTGTTTTTAAACTATAGCTAGTCTGGTGGCCTTTTTATGGTATTTCATATTTTTCTTTCAAGTTGTCAAACGGGGGATAAGCCATACAACAGTCCTTGTAGTTTTGACGGGTGTTTGTCTAAAACTGTGGACTATACAGGATTAAAGCCGTATTCATGAATAATTTATAAGTCATCGGAACTAACAATTTGACCCAAAACAACATGCTTTTGGGATATTGATTCTTATTTGAAAGACAGGCGAGTGTAACGAACCGAGCAAATGAACCTCTCAAAGACACAAACAAATCCGATCAGTGAAAAACACTGTCGTTCACTAATCGGTTGTGTTGTCTATATATATATACCAGCGTGTACTCTCAAAAAATGCATAAGGTTCCTAATTTGCATAAACGTTCAACGAACGTTACACGAGCATACCCCTTCATAAGATTTCACAAGAAGAAATAACCGCTAATGGCTTACATGGCTTTAGTATATATACTAACAAAGAGGCTTAAAAATAGTGTCCCGCCACGTATGCTGAAGGTTGTGGGTTGTATACTAATACAAGCATTGAGACTGAAAAGCCAGTATCAGATCAAAAAAGAAAGTTTGGAGACAAGTCATCCATGCAAATAACTGACATGAAAAGAAGGTCGATTTCAACAAAGAGGCTTAGAGATAGAGTCCCGCCTTGCATGTTTAGGGTTGTTGCGTAGATATAAACACCAGCATTGGGACTGAAAAGCCACGCCATGTCTATATGTGTATCTGTACCTACATAGGTACATTGTACATCCATGATCTTATGAACAAATAATGGCACTTAAACAACAGAACGATGGAGTTTGCATGTAGAACACTTATTTATAGATATAGGCTACATACCATAACACCGTGTATTAAGATCAGACGCCAGTGTGGTGTCCTGCTTTCCTAGCTCTTACAAGTTACAAGTTTGGTTGATGTGTAAGCACTTAGAAAACTCAGATCAAACATAAACCAAGGTAGACACTATTGCAAGTGATCCTTTATCTTAACGGTAACGTATTGAGACAAACAGGATGCCTGGATCTCACACTTTTGGAACCATACTCCACAGACAACAAGATGAACATACTGACAACCCAAACTGACACCCCCCAAATAAGACACAAAAACATGCTATGTACTCCTGGCAAGAACATAAGCCAAACAGTCAGATTTTTGTAAATACTTTCAATATGTAATACATTGTATATTATGTTATTCTCAGCACAAACCTTTACTCTGAAGACAAGTGAATCTCTTTAAGTCACACTTGAAAACACTTGGCAGCCAATACAGTCCGTTGGACTTAGAATCGAAGAAATAATCAAACAACATACAACATGACGGTTATATCGGGTAAAATCATGTTTATTTAGCAGACCTATTCTTTCTTTAATGAATGTTTTGCAAAGTAAAACACCTTAAGAGCGAAACATGGTTATGTTGAATCTATCATGCTTGACAGTTGGGATTTTCTCTAAAACATCGAAATATAAGATATATGCAATGAAAAACTTCATAAAGAATATTTCACTTACTTTATCGAGAAGTGTGACGAATAGTTTCGATAATTAAAAATCGTTTTTGAAAGCTTTTGATAATTTTCAAGAGAGATAAAATTGTGCGACATGTCACTTTCATGAATACAGTTGCTAGGTAGAACGTTGCTATCAATTCTTTGAATGATACCGCGCTTTTCTAACTTTTTGAAAGTCACTTCACCGAGCGCTTGCATTTGGGCAAAACCAAAGCTATAAAAATTTCAAGTGCGTTTGTGTGATTACGATTTTGAAAAAATAAATCTAATACCAGTCTACATATACGTTTCGCCCAACAAAAAAATTGTCTGTGCCCAGCATGTTTATTCACAAATTAGATAAAGACAATGCGACTTAATCAATCTATGATAATCATTATTTGGAGATCGATCTGTCGGTTAATGTTTTTTTTATATGGTTAGTATGCACCTTTATCCTTTTTAATGCAGAATCGAGAGTGATTCATCTAGGTTTTTTAATTTGTTTCACATCGTTGTTCACAATTTAGACACTCATGATGAACTACATATTCTCATATCTGATAATTTGTTAGGTTTGGGGTTTACGCCGTCTTGTTCCCGTAACAAAATTTCAATTTAGACGTGGGTTTGTTTGTTTTGTCTAAAAGTGAAGACTATTTCCACATTAGTCTGGAGTTCCTTCCCCTATCACTACGTAAGGCAGCAAAATCGGGAACCAGACTATTTCCACATTTGAAAAGCGTAAGTCATCGGAACTTCAACTACCTGACTCTAAAATTGCTTGCTTTTGAGTTATTGATTCCCATTGGAACGAACGAACTCTTGCTTGATCAAGCATTCGTAAAAATGAGCAACTTTTAGTGGTATACATGGTTTTATAGCTACCAACAAAGAGGTTAAAAGATAATTTAATAAAAAAAAAAGAAAAAAAAGTCCCAGCTCGTATGTTGAAGGATGTAGGGTCGATTCAAGCAGGTGCCAATCAAAAAAGAATGTTTTGAATTGGACCAGGCATCCTTGCAAATAACTGATACATTGTTGAAACTATATTGCAATATAGTGGCTAGAGAAAGAGTTTAAACTTCTGACCTATTTTTGTGGATTTGGTCTATTTCTTTTAAATATCTTATGTTTTCTCACCATTGCTGTAAGTTTTTGATTTATTACGTGAATGTTGTTAATAATATAATGTAATTTTGCCATGACCATTGTTTCAACTTATATATACCAGAAGGGGAGAGCTTAAACTAAGTTTTGGAACTTGTAGCACCGCATCGTATGTTTATATCAAATGACATGAAGCCGTCTAAGCAATGTAACTGCCGTAAAAAAATATATATGACTCTTGGACTGATAAAACGCCATTAGTTATTTAGGGATTAAGATGTTATCCGGAGATTATATAAAGGACCAGTAAGGCCAAAGCTTCAGTACTGTATCAAATCCTAGGATCATTCAAAGAATAAAGACATTGTGTTCCTAGAGCAACTAAATTAATCCTGGAAATTTCCTATTTACCATATATATTGTGAAAGACTTAAACTTCTTCATCTAACAAAATTGGAGCTGCCACTGCACCGTGGAGATTTGATTGAAACTTTCAAGATTATTAAAGGGAAAGAGGGCATTTACATGGATAGTTTATTTTCCTTTAATACTTCTAACACCAGAGGAAATTCTTTGAAGTTGATTAAATCTAGATCTTGATTTGTCATAAGGCAGACATTGTTTAGCCAGAGAGTTATCGTTAAATTCATGGAATCAACTCCCAAATGATGTAGTGACCAAATATACTATCAACAACTTCAAGAAGAAAATCAACAAATACTATAAGGAATTGTGTGGTTTCTATGACTCGGTCGCTTAACCCCTAGACCACACTTCAGGCTGTCAGCAAGTATGTTTGAGGTTTTGTGGTCGATACAATCAGCATTAAGATTGGAAAGTAAGTCCTAGGTCAAAAAAGAAAGTTTTGAATCGGACCAGGCATCTCTGTGAATAACTGATACATTGTTGAAAAGACGGTAGAGTCCCGCCTCGTATGTTGAATGTTGTTGGGTGATATAAACATCAGCATTTAGACTTACTAGCCATCCCTGCAAATAACTGATACATAGTTGAAAAAAAACCGTAGATTACAAGAAAGAGGTTAAAAGATCGAGTCTCGCCTCGTATGACGAAAGCTGTTGGGTAGATACAAACACCAGCATTGAGAGTGGTAAGCAAGTCCATGCTTAGTAAAAGAAAAGTTTGGAATTGGGCTATGCATCCCTTCAAATAACTGTTGAAATGATGATAGATTACAACAAAGAGGTTAAGAGGTTGAGGTTAGCCTTGTATATTGAAGGATGTGGTCGATACAGGCACCCGCATTCAGACTGGAAAGTCAGTCCCAGATCAAAAAAGAAAGTATGGAATTGGACCAAACATACTTATAAGCAAATAACTGATAAATTGTTGAAACGACGGTATATTACAACAAAGAAGTTAAAAGATAGGATCCCACCTCATATGTTGAGGGTTTGATATAAGCATCAGCATTGAGACTTAAAAACAGGTCCAAGGCCACAAAAAGAAAGTTTGGAACGCATACCAGCAAATAACTGATTAATTGTTGAAACAACATTAAAACACAAATCTGGAAACTTAATTGCAAAGGAAAAAGGAGGGGGATGGGGTAAATGGAACAAACAAAACACGACATATAGATCTTTTGTTCAAAAATACATTGATTTTGCAAATGAGTTACCATTAGTACAACAGACTAAACAACTAAACTTTATTATGATCGATACAATAAATGATGATTCAAAAAAGCTCAAAAGTTGTTATCACAGTTTCACATCAGTTTATCTATATAAAAATAGCTTAAGCAGTGACCATTTTTGGCCCCAAAAATCTCATAAAATTTCCAAAAAACTCATTACTTTCATTCATTTTAATCATTTTTCTATATAAAAACCCATTGATTTTTAAGTTTTGGTCAAAAAAGCTCATTGATTTAATATAGAAAATTATCACTGCTTAAGTTACTTTACCATAGCAATTATTTTGAATGATAATCTATCTTTGTTTAAACATAAGTAGAATATCAATAGCATTCTGTTCCTCATTTGTCAGGCAGTGTTTTCTTTTTGAGAATACAAAAAATAAAATAAGTAACAAAACTATCTATAAATTTGAACAGCAAAATCATATCAATAAAGTATGAAAGAGGTACTGTATCATAGACCGTGAGTACTATATTAAGATGTCTCAGAAGATGCTAGTACACTGCTAAAATAAAAAAAGTGTTTTTATACAAATATAAAGTACCAATTGATATTTCAAATACGACTCAATGATAATCATCTTTGTTCCTCTCACAAAGATAGATCATAAAAATTACATGTATATTACTAAATGATAGTGCAACATTACCTTTGTTAGTTACACAAAGATAGAGCACCAATATCACATATATTACTAAATGATAGTGCAACGTTACCTTTGTTGGTTACACAAAGAGAGAGCACCAATATCACATATATTACTAAATGATAGTGCAACATTATCTTTGTGACTTATTTACACAACGATAGAGCATCAATATGAATCAAATATTACTTAATGATAGTGCAACATTATTATTGTGACTTATTTACACAAAGATAGAGCATCAATATCACATTTATTACTAAATGATAGCGCAACATTATCTTTGTTACTAAAAAAAGATAGAGCATCAATATCACATATATAACAAAATGTATGCAACATTACGTTTGTGACTTCCACAAAGATGGAGTACCAACATCACACATACATTAGAAATTGATAGAGCAACTTTACCTTTATTACTTACAAAAAAATAGAGCATCAATATCAAATATATTACTAAAGGATACTGCAACATTATCTTTGTTACTTAAACGAAGATAGACTATCAATATCAAATGTATAGATTACAAATTGATAGAGCAACACTACCTTTGTTACTAACATAAAGATAGTGCATCATATCACATATATATTACTAAATGATAGAGCAACATTACCTTTGTTTCTAAAACAAAGATAGAGCATCAAGATCACATATTTTAATAAATGATAAGGCAACATTACCTTTGTTACTTACACAAAGATATAGCATCAATATCACATATTTTACTAAATGATAGTGCAACATTACCTTTGTTACTTACACAAAGATAGAGCATCAATACCACATATTTTACTTAATGATAGTGCAACATTACCTTTGTTATTTACACAAAGATAGAGCATCAATGTCACATATTTGACTAAATGATAGTGCAACATTACCTTTGTTACTTACACAAAGATTGAGCATCAATATCAAACATATATATTACTAAATGATAGTGCAACATTACCTTTGTAACTTACACAAAGATTGAGCATCAATATCATAAATATTACAAAATGATAGTGCAACATTACCTTTGTTATTTACACAAAGATAGAGCATCAATACCAAACATATATTACTAAACAATAGTGCAACATTACCATTGTTACTTACACAAAGATAGAGCATCAATATCATATATTTTTTTAAATGATAGTGCAACATTACCTTTATTACATTACCTTTGTAACTTACACAAAGATAGAACATTAATATCACAAATATTACAAAATGATAGTGCAACATTACCATTGTTACTTACACAAAGATAGAGCATCAATATCACAAATATTACAAAATGATAGTGCAACATTACCTTTGTTACCTACACAAAGATAGAGCATCATATTACATATATTACTCAATGATAGTGCAACATTACCCTTGCTACTTACACACAGATAGAGCATCAATATCAAATATATTAATAAATGATAGTGCAACATTACCTTTATTACATACACAAACAAGGAGCATCACTTGAACAAATATCACTTAATGTTAGTGCATAATTGTCTTTGTTTCTTCCACAAGGATAAAGTATAAATATCACATTAATAACTTAATGAAAATGCAACATTACCTGTGAAAACTAAAGCATTAATTTTTGCCATAAAGCTTTCTTTACTCAAAAGGCATTTGTTTTGATCACCAAAACATCGCCTTGAAAAACAAATTCACTGATTAATAAGTGAAGATTGTGATTGAAACAATAAATATTGTAAATATTCTGTCCGTTCTGTCTTCACAATCTGCAAGTATGTTTAGCATCTGTCGGTAACTGAAAAAGGAAAAGAAACAAAATCTAAATACTATTGCTATTATATGTGCTCAGAATGAGCACAAATGCATTTTTTAGAGTGCTCAAGGTCTGTTTGTTGTTATGGGATATTAATACAAGTGTTGACTTGACAGAGGATTCTTTCCTAAGTCACATAGGTCCCATGAAACTGAAAGTGTCAGCTCAAATGACTATTTCAAAATGCACATGCCATTTTCTCATATCTTAGCCTCTTACTCCATTAAACCTTGCTCAAATGGTTCTTCTGCTTTAGATCTTTAAACACACTGTGATAATAAATCACAATACGGGATCATAACATCATTGGTTTGATCCACTATGGTAGAGAAATTGATTTTTGTTTCCATGGTTATAATTGATGTCCACTTTTCACTAACCATAAAGATATTCAGGGACTCTTTTTTGTTTTATTATGCATTTCTAAGAGAAAAATTATCAGCAAAATTCAAATAACATTTTCTTGTGTTTGTGCATTAGAGTGTTGAAAAAGAAATACAGTTAGATAATAAAACAATAATTTAAGCTTCTTTGCCAAATAGTTAAAACACATTTTATAGCATACCATGTCATGTTAGCACAACATGGAATGAAATATCTGTTACTTGTTTAAAAATCAAGATTTCCTTTTCTACAAGACTCCGTTTTCTTTTATCAATCCATTTCTGCTTTAAGAAACTCATATCATTCCTTTTCCCAAAAGTGAATTGAGAATGAAATTGACAGAATTCAATGAAGCCATATAAATTGTACATACCCTGCTCAACATTCCACTCTGACCCTTTACGGAATAGTTTCAACACAATGCGAGGCTGGTGTCTGGCCCTCTTGGCTGCAGGAATTGAACAGTCTGAGTCGTCTGATGATGATGCTGGTCTTTTTCGGGAGTTCTGATTGTCACATGACATCAGAAACGTGTCTCTTCTGATAGATGGTGGATATTTAGCAGAAACTGATCGAACAGTAGCCTTGATAGCCTTCTCATCTTTTGGTCCATTGTCAACTTTATAGAAATGAATCGAAGATTTTCTCTCCTTAGATTTGAACTGAAATAGAAATGACATTAAAATGATAATGAAAAGGAAGAAAAGTCAAAAACCTTGCTGCTGGACATATATGTGTCTTTTTTTTCCACAAGAACTTGTTGTCAATTAGTTTGTGTACAATTTTTGCAGATGACTCAGAGTATTGGTGTTGCCAAGCATTGGTGAAACAATTTTTAGTGTAATCAACACCAGAATTTTTATTTATATATCTTTATTTGAATGTGGCACCAATTTAGTATACAACTTTTCAAATACAAAAACATTTGATTCCATTGAAGCAGACAACCTTTAAAACAAAAAATTCATGTAAAAAAGTGTACTTTATTACACAGTGATGACCTTCTTTCTTCAGCATATATTGACCACATAGTCAGACCAATTAAGTTAATTTTACATTGCAAGTTAAATAAAGCCAAAGATCTTAGTTGGCAATTTATTTTTCTAAAGTCACTTTGTTGCTGTTTTTTTTTCATATAAAAATCATCATAATATGATATGTAGCTTACCTGTTGGTCAAAGGCTTCTTTCAGCCTCTGTTTTTTCAGATCCAGATCTGCCAATAATCTAGCCCTTTTCTTTATATAGTTGTGGGAGTCAGCTGAAGTAGAGCAATCTGCTGAATCTTTAAGAGTGTGTTGACTTCTTTTTATCTTGTTCTCATACACATGGGGGAGATCACTTCCAACTAAAGGGTGTGTCTTTTTGGTCTCTATCACAGGTTTTGCTATGTCTGCAAAAATAAAAAAGATGAAAAAAGATGATCAAAATATGTTCATAATGGTTTAAGAAAAATTCTCAACAAGAGGCTTTTTAAGCAGTTGATACTAATGTGTTATTTTGTACCAATCCAGTAAAAACTAGACCTTGTTAAACTTATCCTCATAATACTTGTATGAAGTACATGTAGTCCAGTTTTTCAAACCCTGATGTTTAAGTTTAAATTGTCAAGGATGTGATTTTTGTCTTACTGTTTGAATTATTTTTAACATACCTCTATATATCAGCAACAGGAAATATCACATTAACATGGACTTAACATGCACCACATTTTGACTTTTAGTTTGTTAGGTTTCTTTCTTTAACATTACAAACAATGATAGGGAACCATTATGGTGAATAGGTTAGTATGGATACTAGAAACCTAGCAAACTTCATTGTGGAATGTCCTTCAGTAAAACACCATTTCCTAAACTAGGAATGGTAGATTACCCAGCAAGCATCAATAGGTACTAATACCATGATACAAATCAAAACATTTTGGCAAATCTGTTCAAACCCAAGTTCTATAAAGAAGCAGTTATTGAAAAATATAAGATACTGGCAACACTTACCATTTCGAGGAGCTGAGGAAGGTGTCACCATCACATTGGCTGAGGGGGTACTGTAGATTTCACCCCATTGTACTTTTTTGGGTAAAGATGAACCTTCCACTTTCTTTGGTTGTCCTGTAACCCGAGACTTTGAATTATCTTTCAGTTCTGCTCCTTTTCCAGAGCATGAAGGTACAGGTCTAAGCAGGTTCCACTTAATCTTTCTTTCATCTTGGTTCCTTGTCAGAATTTCTCTTAGAGATGAATCTTGCTTGGTGTGATCCATTGACTTGGTAGATGTCAGACATGGTTGACTTTTTATAGATCTTTTTGCTGTACCTACAGCTGCAGGTTTAAGCATGCTCCATTGTACTTTTGTATTTGCTAGATTCCTTGTCAAACTATCTCTTTGTAGTTCTCCTTTCATATGATGGTTGTGGGGTTTGTCACCCTTGAATTCTGGCACAGAAGCAACCTTTTGGGGCTTTTCAACCTTTGATCCTGGCACTTGAACAACATTTTTGGGCTTTCCAACCTTGAATTCTGGCACTTGAACAACGTTTTTGGGCTTTCCAACCTTGAATTCTGGCACTTGAATAACCTTTAGAGGCTTTTCAACCTTGAAGTCTGGCACTTGGATTACCTCCTTTTGGGGCTTTTCAAACATGAATTCTGGTACTGAAACAATTCTTTCGGTGCTTCTAACCTTGAATTCTGGCACAGCATCACTCTTGTCTCCAAACAATCTTGCAAGGCTTTCATAATCAGGTTGCAATTCCTCCGGACATGGTTCTGGCATTGGTGTACTATTTCTCTTTCTTGGTTTGAGAAACATCTCAGCAAGCTCACCCCAGGAAAAGATTGGGTATTCTCGATTAAAATCTGGGTAATAATCTTCCTCTGACTCTTCTATATGGGATGACAGATAACTATGTTCTTCTTTTTCTTCAGATGACCATGTAGATGGTTGTAATGGTTCCTTCATTGGTAGATTGGCTTCTACTTGAACACTGGCATCTTCCCAAGACATGACTGGTGTCACATCATATGACTCTGTAATGGGTTCATCTGGTTTGGCCTGAATCATGGCAGGCTTGACTAAGTCTGGAAGCCTGAGTGCTGTCTGACTTGATACAATTGGTGCCATCTTCCTGGAGATGCTCTGTTCTTTGGCCGATCTCAGTAGGTCTTTGATAGATTTTTCTGTGTAATTAGAAGGTAAAATAAGATAATTGATAATTGTTAAAAGATTAAATGATATTATTCACCTTTATCAGAATATTTTTTTCCAATTTCTTGAAATAGACATTAATTAGAGTTTTATAAAAAAAAATATATATAGGTTAGTTCCTCCAAGACCATGAGTAAGTTCTACATAAACATACAAAACATAACATAACATAACATTATTTCAACATTAAGCACATATGCTCATAGTTATTACAATTCTATAATTACATGCATGCTATGAAAAGCAGTTACACTTACTATAAGAATTTAATTTCAATTATTGAATTGGTACTCCTGATAATTAGAAAATGCAAACTAATATAAAAGCTTCATGTGAAAGAATAAATAGTTTTGATGGAGAGAGGGTAATGAAGATTCCTAGGCACAGGTTACATCCAAATCAAACATGAATGAAAAGAATGTACAGATCTGAAGCATTATCAAACATGATTTTTTTCTAACCATGTGAACTCAACAAAAGTTGTTAGGGATTGCAAATTTCTCCCCTAATCAGCATGTTTCATATTGCCAGTGGAACCAACATCTATATACATATATTTAAATTGAATAATGAGTAAAATCCATTATTAAAAAGAGACTCATTGCTCAAATTTACATTAGATTCTATAACATTCTGCACTAGATGTGTCAAAAATTTATCAACAAAGACCAGGTGCCATCTATGCACTCACCATTACGTAAGTTGTACTTGTGAATGAGTTTTTCACACAGTACAGTGAGAGGGACTTGGTCAGGACTGGTAGAAACACAGAGTTCAGGAAAGCCTTGAAGAATCTACACAAGACAGGCAGGAGGACAGAGGGAAAGACATGGGTAAGTAAAAGGTTAGAGAGAGAGAAATAGCACTAGACACAAAGGAATGAATAAGGAAGCGTGGTAGGTTTTGGCAAGAAGCATTTCAAAACTTCTATTTTGTGGTTACTCGTTATTTGTTACAATTGTCCTGATGAGAAGATATTTTTTAATGAGATGATTCAAATGAGTACTAGCAATAAAGGTTAAGTTAAGATAGAAAGAGGTTACAGGAGTGTATATGTATTACAAAAATTCAACCTTTTCATCAAGACCTCTGATACAAATTGCAAAAAAGTTAAACAGACAAGTATCAAATAACACTGGGCAGCTGTTAGATTTAGAGACCTTAAATTAACAGAGTTGAGCAGTGATAATTTTTGGCCCAAACGATCTCATAAAACTTTTATCATTTTAATCATTTTTCTATAGAAAAATCCATTGATTTTTAAGTTTTGGTCAAGTTAGCCCATTGATTTTATATAGAAAAAAGTCACTGGTTGAGTGATTTTTTTCACTGGTTAAGTGATTTTTACGGGTACAATAAGATTGGTAATACAAGAAAGGTCCCACAGAGTGTAAAGGATAGCACAACTACTACAATGTCATTTCCTTTAAAACAATGTGACAAAAAGATAAATTAATGATTAGGAGCAGTTCATCTTTTTGTCATTGTTACTTCGAAAGACTTATCCAGCAAATGCATTAGGCTCTTGAACAAAAACAACATCATGAAAATTACCATGACTGACTTATCTTACATCTTTAGCAGATGCTTTGGAGAAACATTTCATGGCGTATTGGGAAAAATTCAAGTTTCATTTAATAACCATTGAATGAAAGCAACATACAAAAAGTTATAGAATATTAACTTACCATTTGTTCTTTGGCCATTGGTACTCGTTGACCATTGGCTCTGAGGTTCCAGAGACCTCTCTGAATTTTGTGTACTTCCACCTTCAGTTTGTCATTCTTCTTCACCTGTTCTTGGAAGGCATTGATTTGTTCTTCCTGTACTCTCTCATTTGGGATCTTTGAGTCTCGTATCTGGTAAAGGCGGTCAAAGAACTTCATACTGGATCTTGTGTACTCCTGCAAAATAGGTTTTAGGAAAAAATGAGCATCCATTACCTCCTAACAATGTAAAACAATTTTTTCACACATTTGCTCAAGAAGACTGTTAATGCCACAATTTATAACTAAATGATATTTCATTAAAATTTTCTTCTAATCTAATGAGCCATTGTTTTCTTTTCATAATGTTTTCTATTCATTATGATAAAGAAATCAAATTTTTCATTATGCCCTGTTGTTAACGGTTGCTTTCAATGCTGACCAGTCTCAAATCCTGATCCGAAACGTTTTTCTCAATCAGTTGTCTGCATGACTTGTAGTTCATGGGGCCACAGTTAAAGACCTGGTTCAGAAAATACTCTTTGTGATGTTTAATGAAGTCAATGCAACATGATTTCTTGTTTCTATGACATATCAATTAACATCATGTAGGAACTGAGTCAGCGGCTTAGAAAGAAACTTGTGTCATAATGATGAGAATATAATCAATATATACCAAGACTATATAAACTGACAAATGCAATATGACTGAAATACTGTTAAAAATTGCATAAGCCCAAAACCAAACAAAACCTTATACTAACATCAAGGAAATTGGTTCAATTCATACAAATCTAAACAGTTCCCTGATTTTGTCTTTTGTGACAATTGAAATATTAGAAACTCATTTTAGACATATTCTTTTTAAGTTATTGTGCCTATTTACATCTCTTTTGTTAACTTTTAAATATCAATTCAAATTGTTCACCTATACACAAGTAACAAAGCTAGTATACCTGTGAATGATTTTAACTAGATAGGAGATGAGGTAGGAGCTTCTTTATTGGGTCCTAAGGCACACATTCATACAAAGTACTTTAAACTTGTGCAGAAGCTTGAGGCTTATTAAATTAATTCCCCATTGACTGCTTCCTAGATACTAAATTTGTTGGTTAGTCCCAGCAATTATCACCTTGCCTAACAGGGCTCGAACCCAGACCCCTTGATACAAGAGACAGATGTTCTACCACTGCGCCAATGTCGCTACATTATGGTACTTTTACATGACTGACAAAACTACTGCGATACCAAACCAGATGCCTTGAGTAGTGGAAGTTTTCCCTTGCCAGCTTATATACATATATATTCTAAACCCTACATTTTGAGCACTCCTAATTATTACCAACTTGCTTTGACCTGACCCTTTACTATAAAGACAATAGTCTTGATAGAGGTGTGAATCAAGATCTCTTACTAGCAGTTTTTCAAAACCTTTCAATTTTTCTTATTGTGTAATGCTATATAGTAAATTTCTGTATTTCACATCCAAATATACTATCATTATTGAAGTAATTGTTCTGTATATTGTTAATCATTTAGCATAAGATAACACTTTATTACTTGGTGGAAAATAAGTAACATGAACACTTATTTTCCATCAAGTAATAAAGTGTTATATTTTGAAGTTGTTTACATTTTATTTCATGATCCTGATGAAGGCATAAGCCGATTTGTTGAAATAGAATGATTTGCCAACAAAAAAACATGTTGACTATATTTAGGACTGTTTTGGGAGAGATTTATCATATGATTTACCTCGAGCTCAGCCTTGAGCTGTGATCTGGTACTGGAGTTATCCACAAGTCCATGGATCAAGTATCGGTATAGATTAGTATTAAACTTCTGTGCTAATCTCACAGCATCTTTTACTTCTCCAGTTGATGACATGATTCTGAAATATGAAGAGATGAATGATTAATTGTTACCCAGCAGATATCTTTTAGAATAAAGTTGATTAATTTACCTGCATATTCTATAACAATCAATGCATGTGGTTCCCTTATTTGCACAAATGTTCAGAGAATGTTACACTACAATTTAAGAATATATCTTATTTAGTCAAACTAAATTTGATGGATTGGAGCACATTGAGAAATCTTTCATCTGGTAATATCTCCCATCACGTTAAACTTTCAAAGCATTCATTTAATGGTGGAAAGTGCGACGAAATTTTTTTCCCAACATTTGAAGACCAATATTTCCATTGTTTATGTGAATTAACAAATTATTTTACTCACTGTTGCGAATTAATCTTTTTTTAATCAATCCATGCACGTGACATATCTGTATTTGCATTAGGAATGTGAATAACCTATTAAGCATTTTTTAAATTTTTTAACGGCAATTGATGCCATTGATGCCATTATTTGGTGGTATTATAAGTTTATTACACAAATCTTGTCTTATTAATTGACATTGAATGGCCATTTTGCGCTTGTCTTTTTGTCAAATCTTTTTGACTTATATCTTATTCTGTTGTAATGTTAACGAAGCATTTATGCATATTTGGGACCCTTTTAAACCAATTGTTATAGAGAACATGACGGTATATCAAAAACAGACAACAGAATCAATCAGTGCCCAACAGCATTTTTCACTGATCACATTTTTGGTCTCTTTTAAGGGATTGTTTGCTTGGTTTGTTACATTGTTGGCATAATTTATGACATATGAAATGTTCGCAGAACAATTGTCTTCTCTGAGGAGGGAGATATGAAATGTTCGCAGAACATTTGTTTTCTCTGAGATGGGAGATACGAAATGTTCACAGAATACATGTCTTATCTGAGGATGAAGATATGAAATGTGCACGGAACATTCGTTTTCTCTGAGGTGGGAGATATGTTACATTTATGGAGCATTTGTCTTCTCTGATGTGGAAGATAATCATATGTAATGATTGCAGAACATTGTTTTCTCTGAGTAGGGAGATATGTTATGTTCATGGAGCAATTTTCTTCACAGAACAATGATGCAAATTAGGGAACCCTATTGATTGTTATATGGGCGGAAGACCGTGCCGAAGGCACGGTCTGGAGACCGCCTATATGTTACACGTACGAAACGAAAAAATGTACCTACAAAACAAAGGATTCCGATTGACTCAGAACCCTAAAGGACTTTTTTTCGGCCATGCTTTTGCAGCCTCGTTCTGACTCCATATGGCGCCATCTTGTCCAAAAAAAATATTTTTGTTAAGGTTTTTTGGTAGCAATGACGTGGAAAAATCAAAGTTAACAAACAAAAAATAGAAGGATTTTCCTCCGAATATTTTTTTAAAAACCTTAAACAATACATTATTTTGTAAAATTTAGACCGCATTTCATTCTTTTCCGTTTATTTGGTGAAGGTGGCGTCTCTCATCCTAAAACTAGTCGATTCTACACATGTTGACATGGTGATTACACCAAGAACCGTAGCGTATTACACTTTCCGTTTTTGTGTATCACGTGACAAGTCAGTTTCTTTACAATTCATCACCCCTTTGATCACCGCTTCAAATCTTAAATGGAATGAAATGATCGCCTTGTTGAACGCACATCAACAACGACGACATGAGGTAAGATAACTTTTTGTACGCTTTCATTTTCGAATAAATAACGCATATTTTTACAGTCTATTTTGTTAAAAGCGACATAAATAAATCGAACTGACTCTGGACCGTCATTCTATGTTTACAAACAAGATCATGAGGTGCACGTTACGATCACTGTCTTACTCAGAATATTGATTTTGTTACGCATCTGGTCTCGGTGTAGTATATAGTACACTTTCCAACTGTGTTAACTAAGCGTAATATGAACATACATTTTAGAGACGAAAGATAGGTTTGTTTACATTGAGATTGTTTTTAGGCTGAGTAACTTCAATTCTTGTTTTTGGATTAACGATGTGCTTGTTTTGTTTATTTACACGTTCTTTGCTATTTGAATATACCTATCATATGGTGACTTCCAAAACATCTGTCTTTTCACCGACTTTTAATGGGGACATAGCCGTGAATCATAGTAATGACTCTTATTCAAGTAAATTCCATTTGTCTGCTTTCCAGAGTCAGCCATAGTTCAGACTGTGTGAAGGTCAAATCTGAACCGGCAACCAAAGAAAAGAATGTTGTGGTGCTGCATAAAGAAATATTCTTTTTCTTATAAGCAAATGTAAGTACAACTTATCTTTTTCATGAGTAATTATGTTATGAATAATACCTTGCAACTAGAGATCAGACATATAAGGAAATTTTGAATTGAAGAGCTTTTTACTTAAGAAAGAAGGGTTTACTTGAAATACAGGTGTTTTTTTTTATACTGTTTTCAACACTATGTCAAACATTAAATGACTTTTAGTTTGTGTACATATCAAAACATCCTTTTAGCATAGTTTTTCTAGAGAAAACTTCACTGCAATATTTACCAATTAGATTACTTTATCTTCCTTCCATTCATAATTTGATGAGAAATCTTCATAAACAATGATTTAAAAGCATGCATAATGACTAATGAATTTCAAACAAGTGGCTGGAATAGTTTTGTTTTTCCATTTAGAATGTACATGGCTCAGTATTAAGCATTAAGGTACATGTCTGGATAACCTACCAGTATAAGGCTAGGAAATGTTTCTTGCCAAAAAAACACTCCACAGCAATTTAGGTGAATGTCTTTGAGGATCAAACCCAGGTCCACACAACTAACCATTATGCCACTGTGGGACAAAACCATGTATATTTAAACCTTGCTATGACATGAACCAAATCTACTGACCTTTTCAAATCAGATTCATATAATGATTACATCTGAATGAACAAAGACATCATAAGTAATTCTATGACAAGATTTTGGCAAACATGTTGACAATTAAAGGAGATTCAAAACAAAGTTTTGGAATACAAAAAAGACTCTACAGTACTTTTGAAATGATATCTATTCAACATTCATGTTTTATGTACATATATTTTATACATCAAAAAGCTTCTGCTATGTACAAGGTACAGTGACAAAGAAATAACCATTTAACATGGATCTTGTTTTTAACTTATGTTTCATCCATTATCTTTTTTAAACAGAAACAGTTGTGCCTGACAGAGGAGGAACTGCACATGAAAGTGCTGACATGAAAGATAGCCTTGACAAAAAGAAAACAGATGAAGAAGTGTTTGAACATTTTCCCTGCATTTTTTTTTTCTCCAAACTTTAAACTCTAAAACATGTGTGAAATCTATGTTTTGTAGCACAACACAAACAAGACTGACAGATATGCACATGTATTTCCCATACTGATAGATAGTTGTAGCAAAACTGTCTCAATTAGTGAGATGAAAGAAACTTTTCCCATAATGTTTAAGAAACTAGGGTTAAAAGTAAAATCATTGGACAGTAAGAGTTTTTATTCATTATTTTGTACAATATAAGGCAGCAGGTAGCATTTAAAATTAAAACTGAGATACATATTGCCGTTCAATTTATTGCATATTTTGCAACTGATTTTGAGGGACATTTTTACTGCAAAAGGGTGAATTATTGTTCAATAAAATACAATAATATCTGCTTAGTTTCAATAGTAAACCAGTTAAGCCATTACCAAACAATAATGACATTTAACCACTTTGTTGAAGACGACTCTTGAAAACATTATGGGAAAAGGAGAAATTGCTCGTGACAAGCAATTTTTCCTTTTCCCACAATGTTTTCTGCACAATCAAAAGATTATTTTTCAATTTGTAACGTTTTGAAATGTTGCCTGCAAACACTTTCAATTTGGGAATTAAAAAATTTTGCGTTCAGTAAATTGTTAACTCATGTAAACACATTTTGAAGCAAGTGGGGCATAACAAATTTGAGTAAAGCCACCATTGTAACTAAATTATTTTTACAGTAAGTATTCCCTTTTGTCACAATGATTTTATTCTCTGCAAAAATGCTCTCTTTGTTTCTGATTACAAACTCTTTTGATTGCAAATACTTTCTATTTCAAACAATGAGGGCTTTACATTATGAACTCATTTGAACATTACTAGAAATAAAGCATAAACAATAATAATTTCTAAATGTTATTGTGTAAAAGATATTGTTATTAATAGAAATATTGTTTTGAAAGATTTCCTTGCATCACATTGGCTTCTTATTCTCTGTTCAAGATATGTTAAACTCTTTCTACCTTTTGAAACACTGCATGTTGCAGGAGTCTTTTAGAAAACACTATGTCAAAATCATAAATTGAGTCAAATGACTAAATGAGCAGTTATCCTTTTTCTCATCATAGTTTTAATCAAATTTCATAGTTAAATTATGCAATTTTCCTGTGATTTGCTATTGCTTTCATTGGTAATAGTCACAAATAAAGCTTGAATGAAGTTTTATGGATAAAGAATGAAATGCTGCCTGTTTACTTTCAATAGAAGATGTAATAGTTATAATATTTAAAAAAATTCTGTGCTGAATTATTCCACAAAATTAATATGGATATTACACACTGAAAATGATAAAACAAAAAGTTTGGAAAGAATATTATAATCAATAGATTGTTAAAAGGAGTAACAGGTTATTGACAAAACATTGTAGCAAAGATTATGTTTAAATGTTGTAAATATGCAAACTTATATAACTTTCTTTAATTCAACTATATAATGTAAATCATTCATTGCATTTTGGAGTAGGTTTAACCAAATAAAGAATAACACTATGGCTAATCATTTGAACAAGTTTTTGTATAGATCTGTACATATTTTATCAAGAAAAGTGTTTGTTTTTACAACTTATTACCCTGAATAAATTTGGTCAATTGTTTAACAATAGAATTAGCTTTTGTTTATTTCATTTTATTATAGAAGGACTTTTGGTGCTGTATATAATTTCAAAGAAATTTGACAGTGATGGATTTCCTTCATTATACAAATTGTTCCTCTATTTTATCATTAAATTATATGATGTGAAAGGTTATAAGAATGATTCAGAGAAAAACATATACTTACAAAATTGAATTTGGTGAAGAGTAAATTCTACATATCAAGGTTTCAGTGCAAGACAATAGTTTTACTGTAAGTGCTTCACATATTTGAAGTACTTACTGAAGTCTTGCTTTGAATCCTCATTTTGCATGGAGAGATTTTGGAATTCAAATTATATAGTTTGGTGGTTTTAAATTGCTGGATCAGTGTCTTCTAGTTCTCATTGCATTACTGATATGGATAGGACAGCTAAAACATATGAGTATCTAGCAAGAACCACCAACCACACATACATGATAATTAGTCTTAGATGCTCTGTTTGATTATGGTTTAACAACATTTTCAACAGAATGTTTCAGTTGTGTCAATAGACATATCCCTGCTCCTATTATATCCTCATCATGACCTGGCTCACACAGCTAAAATATGGTTATGGAGTATCCATTGATAGCATCCAACCTGAACCATTCATAAATGTTAATAAGTCTTAGATGCTTTTGTTGGATTATTGTTTAACACCTTTTTCAACAGAGTGTTTCAGTTGTATCAATGGATATTAATCCCTGCTCCTGTTATTTCTCCACCTTAACCTGCCAATATTCCTCCCTGGCCACTGACCATTTAACCCATATGAATATCATTGCTCTTTGGTTAGAAATTTAAAAATCGTGGTGCAATGACTTTCGAAAGAATTTCATACAAACCGAAGTATCAAACGCATATCTAAGCTCGGTATCAACTATACTTCTGTCTAATGACTATGTACCATTCATGATGGTTAGCAACTCATAAATATACAAAGTGGTAAATTACAGTAGTTAGTGTCATAAGTTATATATTAAACATATCTGATTTGAATCTTGACCATGGCCATTTCTTTCAAATTGGAGTGCCTTCTGACAGGGCACTGCTCCCTTGCCTATTACTGATACAATACAAATGGAACATATGTAATACAAGTCCAGAATTCGCAATGTTCACTAACTGAAGGAAAAAATCTCTTCCGCCCGGTTTAGGCTTTGCCTATTTTCATATTAGACAACATGAAGGTATTTCAAAAGACAGCACAACCGATCAGTGGATGTTGACAGTGTTTTTTACTGATCTGATGTGATTCTGTTTGTTACACTGTATATAGAGGCATTAACACAAGTTTACTAACAAGCATTTATCATAGTCAATCATGCAAAGTGAAACAATGTCCAGAGAGATTGAAAGGAGACATCAGACAAGAACGTATCCAGCCTCATCAAGATAAGTAAAATAAACACAACGCAGTGTGCGAAATTCACACTAGCCAGATAGCCCGAGACTAGTGGATTTCGTTTCGGGCTATTGATTTCCCCCAGAGTGGTAGCCCGACCGGGCGAGTGATAATAACTGCACATATTACAAGCATTTTACTAGGGAAAACAACTTCCTTTTTAATTCGTAAAAAATTGGCCGAAGATTGATAAGATATTTCGATTAATAGACAGCAAATTTCGATCACCGATCCGTTAGTTTAGGCCGATTACCGGCGTCTCATCTATTGAACATAGTGGAGCCAGTAGACAGCGAGGAACCAGTTTACTGATCGTGACATTGCGATTTATCCCAAACTGATTTCGAAGTCAATAGACGCTTGGCATCTTCAAGCGTTTGGTTAATTGGGTACCATAGACATTTTTTACTATTTGCAACAATAATTAAGCGTCCGCTTTAAGACAAATGAAGAAAAGCAAGCTAGACATTCGAGATTTTTAGGCCTGTTTTTCGTAAGTGAGATGAACATTGAAGTTTTTGAAGTGAGCGATGTAGGTTTTGTTTTTCTGTCACCTTGATTTGCGAGATTTTACTGTTAACTATGCCATTTTCTGTGATGTTTTCTGTGACTTAGTCTGCATTGTTTTTCGTTGCTGTCATTCAGAAAGATGTTACAGTTTAAACCTTTTGACTGGATCTGGCATCCAGATAGCTTTACTTACTTCAACAGTAAAACTTGGATACTGTTGGAAATTGCATAAAAATGTCGGGTAAGACAGTAATGTGTGCATCAATGGCCCAACTGTACAAAATGTAAATGCTTTAATGAAGAAAGCAGTTCAAGGCTTCATCCAGAAGAAAACCGGCAAACCAGTTTCCTTAGCCAGAATAAAGAAAGGCTTCATGTTTCTAGATATACAATTATGGCTTATAGAAATAGATTGTACTTAAAATAGACAGCATGTTTTTTGTTTCTTTTCATAAAATATATGGTACATATTCAGTTAAAAGGTAATTAAAGTGATGAGAGACTGAAAATACTTTGCACACAATGTACAACCTTCTTTTTTGTCACAATCTCATTGATATTTGTAAATCAACTGTTCCAATGTTTGTTGTTAGGCTTTTTAAATAAGTATGTCTAAATGTTAATGTTGTTTCCTGAATATAACATTAAATTTCTTTTAAACACAGTTTGGGCTAGTAAACTGTGGTTCGGGCTAGTGAAAAATCCCATCTGGTAGCCCGAATGGGCTATTGGTTTAAAAATTGAATTTCGCACACTGACAACGTAAACAAATCTGTCACATTTTCTTTTTAAGTACAGTGAATTAGTCTGCTTGAAGCCTTGATCCATTCTTGAACTAACTCACGTGAAAACTTCAGTATTAGGAAGAAGGAGATATAAAATGTGATATGTGGATTTGGTTTCATCACATGATTTGAATTCAATATCGCGCTAAAAACTTCAAAATCTCACTCTGTTCTAAACTGTTTATGACTGTGACATACCTCATAAAAGGACATATATAACTGGTACTTACTGCAGAATTGAGCGCTTATTAATGTGCTACAAATGTGGTTTTGATAAATATTTCCAGAGCGTTTTGTAAATGCGACAGTTCACTTTTGTGAAAATAGTTGCTATGCAGAATGTTGTTAGGGTGTTTTGGACTGGTCATATTTTTATTGCGACCTGTTACAGGGCTTTATCAATGTCAATTGACGCTTTCATCCGTATCCACTTTACTTGTAAGAGACAGAAATATGCGTCCAAATGACTGTGATTTTAGAAAATGTTTGTAAACCCGTCTGACTTCATTGTTTCGCCCAGTAAGTTAGACGCTAGATAAAAATACGCTTCTTCGACTGTGATTAAGATAACGCTTATTATCATCAAAACGTTTTGATAGAATTGTCGATGATATTTGGAATTATTTTATGTTTGAACACCTTTTATCGTTAAAACGATGGATTGTAACAACTATATCAGAATTCAATGAAACAAGATTATTTTTCAACGATGCAATGCTGTTAGTAAATTCTCGGATTTTTATAAATTTTAATGCGCCCAAGTTTTTGGTCAGTCGATATTAACCATTATAGGAAACCAGAGTGGGACTTTGATGAAGTTAATCTTTATTTTTCTTCGTTTGTTGTTGAAATTGCACTTACTCCAACCCTTGTCATGAATAAGTCGAGAATCATTTAAGCATTGAACAACGATTGCCGGGTGGATTCAGGTTCCTTACATTTTTAACTTCATTTGATTGATTTTGTGACTCAGACTGTCAGAGCACATAGCCGTGTTTCAGGATTATCATCTCCAGTAATGAACTAAGTTCTCTCCAAGTCCCTGACTGATTTTACAGATAAACACAAGCAGATCTAGAGACATGTAATGATTGTTATCTATGTCTCTGACATAAGTGACCAGGACCGAGGGACGTATAAGTTATGTTGCACAGACTATACTTATCACTGACAAGATTCTCAAAATCTACGCGTCGATCACAGGCTCGAACCTGTACGAGATTTCCAGGACCCATTTAGTCAAATGCGAATATACGACTGACTACGATATATAGCGATTGTGCTTTCCATCGTAGACTTTGCCGATGCACCCAAACCAAGTTTATTCTAACTTGGTCGTGGAGATGATATATACAGAGAATAATATAATTCATGAATTAACCATTCTAACGATTAACTTTATAATAAAAGGTTCCTGAGAGGCGTTGAATTTCTCACATTGTGCAATAAAATCTTCTCTTTTTCTGGATGTTTCATACAGAGTGCAGGTAGGGTCTACTAAATTGATAGATACGATGTCGTAACGTCTTGTCCCAGACACGGAAGTAAGATAACTTCTACTAAATTGATACAGGTTGAATCTTGATTTATTGCATCAATTCTTTGTTTGATTTTATCATCCGCTGTGTAGAGATTCTTCTCCTGTCACTATTACTATCACCGTTAAATAACATAAAAGAGAGTTTTAAAAAAAGCGTTCTAAAACTGAAACGTGACTGTTAACCAACATGACCACCACCACCACTTTTTTTTCATTTTGATTTATTTTTTCCAATTGCTGAAATTGATACTGCCGAGGGGCGTTGAGTTTCTCACATTGCGTAATAATTAAAATCTTCTCTTTTTCTGGATGTTTCATACCGAGTGCAGTGCCCAACGCAAGTTCATTCTAATTTGGTCGTGGGGATGATATATACTCCGAATAATACCATTCATTTTATTCTTAAATCAACTATTTACCATCATTCTAACCGATAGACCTTATGAGAAATGGTTCCCGAGGGGTGTTGAATTTCTCACATTGTGCGAAAAAAAACCGTTCGCTTTTTCTGGATCATGATGTTTCATACCGAGTGCAGGTAGGGTCTACTAAATTAATACTGGTTGAATCTTGATCTATTGCATCAATTCTGTATTTGATTTTATCATCCGGTGTGTAGTTTCTTCTCCTGTCACTATAACTATCACCACGTTTTATCTAGTTAAAATTAAAATCGTCACAGATAAAACAACATAAAAACAGAGACATAGATAACATGTTATCTATGTCTCTGATAAAAAACTTTCTGAAACTGAAACGTGAAGTCCTGTTCACCAACACGACGACCACCACATCTTGTTCATTTTTTTTAGTTTTTCCAATTGCTTAATTTGAAAATCAAAACATGTACAACTCAATGATTTTTTTCTAAATTATATCAATGAGTTATTTTACCCAAACTTTAAAAATCAATGAAAAATGATAAAAATGAATAAAAGCAATGAGTTTTGGGAAATTTTATGAGATTTTTAGGGCCAAAAATTATCACTGCAACTTCGAGCTATTTTTGGAGAAGGTGTGGTTTGAAAGCAGTTTTTCATTGGAATATATATGCCTGTTATGTGTTATTAAAAGAATGATATTTGAAAACAGAATTTAGATACGCATGCACTTAAAAAACTAAGCTCAAACTTAAACTAAGAAGAAATTGCTGCTAGTGATCCTATATGTCTTAACGGTAACAGGTTAAATTTGTAAAAAAAAAAGTGAGGGTTATGTCGGTCAAATCATGTTTATAAGACAGGATTATTATATATCAGACGAGTGCAGTCGAAAGATTTCCAATTAATGTAATTCGGAGTAAGACATCTTGATCTATCTGGCTTGACAGTTGGAATTTTCTTTACACATTAAAAATCAGAATACAAAATATATCAAATGAAAAACTTTACAAAGAACAATATACTTACTTTATACACAAAGTGTAACAAATAGTTTCGAAAATAATGTGCGTGTTTGAAAGCTTTTGATAAATTTTCAAGAGCGCAAAAATTGTGCGACTGGTCACTTTCATGAAAACAGTTGCTAGGCAGATCGTTGCCATCAAATGTTTGAATGATACCGCGCTTTTTAAACTTTTTAAAAGTCGCTATCACTGGGCGTTTGCCTTTTGGCAATACATAAAGTATACATATTTCAAGTGCGTTTGTGCGATTACGATTTGGAAAAGTGACTGTTATACCAGTCTATTTATGCGTTTCGCCCAACCATATTTCCCTTTAAAAACTGTCTGCACCCGGCTTGTTTATCCCAAATGAATTGTAGATGTTGCGACTTTATCAATCTTTAATATCCATCATTTCGAGGCCGATTAGTCAGCCCCCCCCCCATAATTTGTATGCACCATCATCCTTTTTGATGCAGAATCGGGATTCATTTACCTTAGTTTTAAGAATTTGTTTCATTTTCAGTTAAATAAACGAATTTAAACAAGAATTTAAAGATAAACTACGTGCTCTCAAATATGTTAATTCGTTAGATTTGGTGTTGATACCGTTAGTAACAAGATTTCATTTTCTGAATCCATAGCTAGTCTGATGTCTTTTATATGGTATTTCGTATGTTTTTTGAAAAGTTCCAAGGTGTCAAGCGTCAGATTTGAAAAGCATAAGTCTTCCGAGCTTCAACCATTTGACTCCAAAATAAAATGCTTTTTGGTTAATATTGATTCCTAATGAAGAGAAAGACGAATTTGCTCTTGCATTGCATTAGCCTTTGCAACAAGTGAAATTGCAAATGCCCTACATGGCTTTAATAGATACAAACAAAGAGGCTAAGAGATAGGGTTCCGCCTAGTATGTTGACGGCTGCGAGGTCGATACAGGCACCAACATTGAGACTGGATAGCCAGTTCCAGGTCAAACCCATTTCTTTGGCGTCTGCGCTATATTGTTTGGGTCACATGACTGTATCTGTCGTCACGTGATTTCTATGGAGGCAGTGGTACTGTACTGTAGTGTAACAAAGGGAAGTATTCCTGTGCAGAGTTTCAAAAAGACTGGAGATGTAGAACAACCTTGTATGTTGAAGGCTGTGGGGTCGATACAAACACCAGCATTGAGACTGGAAAGCCAGTCCCAGGTCAAAATAGAAAGTTTGGAATTGGACCAGGCGTCCTTGCATATAACTGATACATTGTTGACAAGATGGTAAATTACAACAAAGAGGCTAGAAATAGACTACTGCCTCGTATGTCGGATGTTGCTTGGTTGATTCTAACATCAGCATTGAGTCTGGAAAACAAGTCCCAGGTCAAAAAAGAAAATTTGGAATTAGACCAGGCATCCTTGCATATAACTGATAGATTGTTGACAAGAAGGTAGATTAGAACAAAGAGTAAGATAGATAGAGATAGAGTACCGCCTCGAATGTTGAATATGTTGCTTGGTTGATACAAACACCAGCATTGAGACTAGAAAAACCAGTTCCCAGTAAAAGTAAAAAGAAGTTTGGAATTGGACCAGGGATCCCTGCAAAGAACTGATTACAAGTTGTTGAAAATAACATTAAATTACAAATTTGGAAACTTAATTACAGGGTAACAGGAAGGAGGGCTTGATTGAATAAATAAGACACTGACACATAGAATGTTTGATAAATTATATTTATTAATTGACTGAGGTAAATACAGTTCCAATAACAATATATGCACAGACTAACTTATCTAGAATAACTGGCTTTATAATAATTAGTATGATACAAAACAAAGTTTTTCATGTTTATGAAATGATAAAGCAGTCTTGTATTGAGATCACCTTATAGGTTATAAAATGTTAGACACCAGCAATTTAGTGGAAAGGTGATTCCATTTCAGAGTTACCAACAGTATTGCTTTAAAGATCTTGAAAGTATTACTGTAAGAATCTAGAAACTTTTATCACAATTGGGCAAATAAAAAGGAACACATTTAAGATTCAAAATACCAATCCAAGAGTTATTGACTAGAAAAAGACAATTGCAACTTGTTTTAAACTTTATAAGGATTATATATCAATACCATGACTAATAATTTAAAAAAAAAAGAATAAAGGTCAAAAGTTATCTAAGATGTCACAGTTTTCACATCAGTCTATTTGTGGAAGTAAAGCTTAACTATGTATTTTTTTCCTGAATGATAATCTTATCTTTGTTCACATAAAAATAGAGTTTCAACATTATTCTAAACTCTTGTCAGGTTGATAATACAAAAATAAAGAATCTCTTTCCATATCTATGATAATTAAACTACATAACCATATAAATCAATAAATGTATAAAACTTCCATGTAGCATAGACAGTGAAAACAATTTTAAGATGTTGCTTGTAAAATGCTTAGATTGCCAAGGTCGTAACAAAAATATAGAACATCAATATTACATAACAAAAACATATTTATTACTTAATGATAGTGCAACATCACCTTTGTTACTGACACAAAGATAGAGCATCATATCACATATATAACTTGATGATAGTGCAGCATTACTTTTGCTATTTACACAAAGGTAGAGCATCAATATCAAACATATTTTACTTAATGATAGTGCAACAATACCTTTGTTACTGACACAAAGATAGAGCATCAATATCAAACATATATTACTAAATGATAGTGCAACATTACCTTTGTTACTTACCCAAAGATAGAGCATCAATATCAAACATATATTACTAAATGATAGTGCAACATTACCTTTTGTTACTTACACAAAGATAGAGCATCAATATCAAACATATATTACTAAATGATAGTGCAACATTACCTTTGTTACTGACACAAAGACAGAGCATTAATATCAAACATATATTACTAAAAGATAGTTCATTATTACCTTTGTAACTTACACAAAGATAGAGCATCAATATCATACATATATTACTAAATGATAGTGCAACATTACCTTTGTTACTTACACAAAGATAGAGCATCAATATCAAACATTATTACTAAATGATAGAGCAACATTACCTTTGTTACTTACACAAAGATAGAGCATCAATATCAAACATATATTACTAAATGATAGTGCAACATTACCTTTGTTACTTACACAAAGATAGAGCATCAATATCAAACATATATTACTAAATGATAGTGCAACATTACCTTTGTTACTTACACAAAGATAGAGCATCAATATCAAACATATATTACTAAATGATAGTGCAACATTACCTTTGTTACTGACACAAAGGTAGAGCATCAATATCAAACATATATTACAAAAAGATAGTACATCATTACCTTTGCTATCTACTTAAAGATAGAGCATCAATATCATACATATATTACTAAATGATAGTGCAACATTACCTTTGTTACTTACACAAAGATAGAGCATCAATATCAAACATATATTACTAAATCATAGAGCAACATTACCTTTGTTACTTACACAAAGATAAAGCATCAATATCAAACATATATTACTAAATGATAGAGCAACATTACCTTTGTTACTGACACAAAGATAGAGCATCAATATCAAACATATATTACTAAATGAATGTGCAACATTGCCTTTGTTACTTACACAAAGATAGAGCATCAATATCAAACATATATTACTAAATGATAGTGCAACATCACCTCTGTTACTTACACAAAGATAGAGCATCAATATCTAACATATATTACTAAATCATAGAGCAACATTACCTTTGTTACTTACACAAAGATAGAGCATCAATGTCAAACATTTATTACTAAATGATAGAGCAACATTACCTTTGTTACTAACACAAAGATAGAGCACCAATATCAAACATATATTACTAAATGATAGTGCAACATTGCCTTTGTTGCATAAACAAAGATAGAGCATCAATATCAAACATATGTTACTAAATGATAGTGCAACATCACCTTTGTAACTTACACAAAGATAGAGCATCAATATCAAACATATATTGCAAACAGATAGTACATCATTACCTTTGCTATTTACTAAAAGATATAGCATCAATCTCACATAATATTACAAAATGATAGTGCAACATTACCTTTGCTACTTCAACAAAGATAGAGCACCAATATCACATATAGTTCATACTTAATGATAGTGCAACATTACCTTTGTTACTTACACAAAGATAGAGCATCAATATCACATATAGTTCATTACTTAATTGATAGTGCAACATTACCATTGTTACTTACACAAAGATAGAGCATAAATTTATATCACATATAGTTTATTACTAAATGATAGCGAAACATTACCTTTGTTACTTACACAAAGATAGAGCATCCATATCACTAAGTGATAGTGCAATCTTATCTTGTTATATAAACATATATATATCAAACATCAATATCATTAAACTAGCAATTTTGTCTACACAATGCTTACTGCATCATACAATGACATCAAATGATTAGTTGAATAGATAATCTCAGATTAACAAATTTCGACTTTGATTAAAACATATACATTAATTCATGTCCTTTTCTGTAAAATCTGTCAGAATATCTCAGCATCCGTCAGTAAATGAAATAGAAATAAAAATGAATATCCACATATATTATCTTTCTGATATATTCCATCTAAATTGCTCATGGGTTGGTTGTATTTATACACCAATGGAATCATTGACTGAATCGCACTGGTCCATTAAATTTTAAGTGTCAACTCAAAAATGTTTTTCAATTTGCACAGGCTATTCCCATGTCATATTTCAACCCCTTACCACATCATACCATACAATTACTGTATTTGACAGATCTGCTGCACAAGTCTTAAGAAACACAATGACAATATTGAAAATTCTATAGTTACAAAACATAGAATAATACCAGTTAAACTAATTCTATTTTTGATGCAGTGACTAATTTAAACATATGTGCATGTGCAATCATTAAATAACAGGTTCAGATTTGATATGGAAATGCATTTTATTATGTATACATGAATTAAGTGCATAACAAATCGCGGAATACATATTCTGAATCATCCAGATGTATATTTTTTCTTTGCTCTTTATGCTTACTTTTACTTGAACTAAAACTAATTTGTTTACTTCTTTTTTATGAGAAATTAAATGAGATGAAAAGACAAATGTACTCCAGCATGTAGCATGAAACATTCATGCAAATTTAAGCGCTTAGCACAATATCAGTGTTTCTGAAAACATTCTGGTAAATAAACAGACAACATGACAGAAAAGTGACTGATAGTATTTTTCACCAATAAGATGTGCTTGTTGTCTTTGAGAGGGTTTTAGATACATTTGCTTCATATACATATAAATTGTGCATACCCTGCTGTGCCACTCTGACCCTTTGTGGAATAATTTCAGCACGATACGAGGCTGGTGTCTGGCCCTCTTTGCTACAGGAACTGAACAGTCCAAGTCGTCAGATGATGATGCTGGTCGTTTTCGGGATTTCTGGTTGTCACATGACATCAGAAACGTGTCTCGTTTGATAGATGGGTTGTATTTAGCAGGAACTGTTCGAACAGTAACCTTGATAGCCTTCTCAGCTTTTGGCCCATTGTCAACTTTAAAGAAATGAATGGAAGACTTTCTTTCCTTAGACTTAAACTGAAATAGAAATAAAATCAAAATGGTAATGAAAAGAGTCCAAAATTTTATGTGTTGCATATCTTATCACAAGAGCTTGGAACTTAGTGTGTGTCTGTTTTGCATATGACTCAGAGAAATGTTGTTGCAAAGCATTGGTGATACAATTTAGCATGCATGCCTAAACCAAAAATTACAAAGATATTTTTATTTGAATGATGCGCTTACTTCTACAATAATCTTTAAATTACACAAACATTTGAATTTCATTGTATCATACACCAATTGAAAAAACATATAAAAATAATTTGCACCTTTTTACACACTAATTATTTCATGGTTTCTCCATGATTAGGTTTTCCATTAAAGATTTAAGTTTTGTCATTCCACTTACATCCTCAAATATTAGACAAATAGGTTAACCAATTATTTTTTTTTATACAATGCAAGCTATACAACAGGGGCTCATTAAAGGCATCTTCCCAATTGGAAATTTCTTTAAATTCATACAGTTTTCCCAAAAGTTACACCAGCTTTTTGCTTTCCCATTTCAGCAATTGCATCGATCCAATTTCCTAAAATAAGCAGGCTTAGACCTCTTCTCAATTTCATGAAAAAAAGCCTTTTAGCTATGTGTTTTCTTAATCCTAGTGCCATTTTTTTCTTTAGTTTGACAACAGTGTACAATTAGTCATCATGAACTATGTAGCTTAATTACCTGTTGGTCAAATGCATTTTTCAGCCTCTGTTTTTTCAGATCCAGATCTGCTAATAATCTAGCCCTTTTTTGTATGTAGTTGTGGGAGTCAGCTGAAGTAGAGCAATCTCCTGGTTCTTTAAGAGTGTGCTGACTTCTTTTTATCTTGTTCTCATAAACATGGGGAATATCACTCCCAACTAAGGGGTGTGTCTTTTTGGTCTCTTTTAATGGCTTTTCAATATCTGCAAATACAAATGATTAAGAATCAAAAGATGTTCAAAGATATTTGTATTTACAGAAATGTCCAGTTTTAAGATATTGCCTGATATTGCAAGAGCTGCTAGACAAAATTGAAAAAAAAAACCCTGAAAAATGAGAAATACTCACATTAATCAACTCTGTTTAAAGGCCAATAAAAGGAGATTAATGCTATACCAAACTGTATTATTTGGTAAACTTTTGGACAGATTCAAATAGTTATCACCAGAAAACACCATCAGCAAAACTTAAATGTGAAAGTAAACCAAATAAACCCCAGATAAGTAAGTTTAATGTTTCAGTTTTCCTGGTTCTTCACCTCTGACCTTGACAGTTGATACACACATTTTCTAACTGACCAATCAAAATTCGTTATTTTGGATATGTAAACAAACAAGTTGTTGATAAACATGATTGAATTGGAGACAACTATATTTCAAGCACAAAATAAATCATTTCAAACGAGTCTTTTTAATAGGGACTCAATGCATTTCTAAACTAATTCTCATGACTTTTATGAACAATAATAAAAGAACTCCATATATTTTTCAGTAATTTATTTTTACTCCTCTCCTTTGATGTGCCTTTAAGGCCACAATATTTAAGAGTGTTTGGTGCTAATGTGATATTTTAAGCCAAGGAACATAAATCTAATTTAACAAACACCAGTAAAACCAAAGACATCTTGTTAAGCTTACCCAAATGTTGTTGAAATAAAATAATTTCAAGTTTATAAAAACCTGTATGTTCAAGACTAAATGCTCAAGAACCTACACAGGAGGTGATTTTTGTCTTACCTTTTAAAAAGCTTTTGAAAGGTTTAAGTTTCTTTTACATAACAAATAAATATAGGGATCCACAATAATGTATTTTTTTGCATCTTGTGTATTGGTTAACATCATACTAGTAGTAAAAAAGTACAAAGTAACAATGAGAAGAGTAATTTTGTTAGACACTTTTTCCTAATCTAGGACTGTTAAATTGATTACACAGAAGGATGAAAAGATCAATTTGTTGCTTTAAACTTAAACTGTGTTGAAACCAAATTCTACAAAAAAGAGTCAAGCGTAAAATTTATACTGTAATCACTTACCATTTCGAGAAGCTTGAGAAGGTAGCATCATGTTGGCTGAAGGGGTATTAAAGATCCCACTCCACTGTACTTTTCCGGCTAGTGATGAACTGTCCTTTGTGGGTGCCACAGGCTTGATGGGTTGCAGTAAAGCTAGACTTTTCATAGGAAGTCCTGTACATTGAGACTTTGAAGTATCTTGAAGTTCTGTAGGGCACCCAACTTTAAGCTTGAGCAGGTTCCACTTAATCTTTCTTTCATCTGGGTTTCTTGTCAGAATTTCTCTTGGAGATGAATCTTGTCTGGTGTGACCAATTGACTTGTTGGATATCAGACATGATGAACTTTCTACAGATCTTTTTGCTGTTCCCACAGCTGCAGGTTTAAGCATGCTCCACTGTACTTTGGTTTTTGCTGGTTCGCTTGTCAAACTTCCTTTATGCAGTCGTCCTTTGACATTTGGGTCATGAGGTTTGTCAACCTTGAATTCTGGCACTTGAACAACCTTTAGGGGCTTTTCCACCTTAGTTCCTGGCACTTGAGCAGACTTTTGGGGCTTTGCAATCTTAGGTCTTGGCACAGGAGCAACCTTTTTGGGCTCTTCAATCTTGAATTCTGGTACTGAAACAACCTTTGGAGACTTCTCAACCTTGGATTTTGGCACAGGAGCAACCTTTTGGGGCGTTTCAAACTTGAATTCTGGTACTGAAACAATTCTATTGGTGCTTCTAACCTTGAATTCTGGCACAGCATCACTCTTGTCTCCAAACAGTCTTGCAAGGCTTTCATAATCAGGTTGCAGTTCCTCTGTACTAGATTCTGGCATTGGTGTATTAATTCTCTTTCTTGGTTTGAGAAACATCTCAGCAAGCTCACACCAGGAAAAGATTGGGTATTCTCGATTAAAATCTGGGTAATAATCTTCCTCTGACTCTGCTATATTCGATGACAGATAACTCTGTTCCTCTTTTTCTTCAGATGACCATGTAGATGGTTGTATAGGTTTCTTCAATGGTAGATTGGCCTCTACTTGAACACTGGCATCTTCCCAGGACATGACTGGTGTTACATCATATGACTCTGTAATGGGTTCAGCTGGTTTGGCTTGAATCATGGCAGGTTTGACAAAGTCTGGAAGCCTTGGTGCTGTCTGACTCGATACAATTGGTGCCATCTTCCTGGAGATGCTCTGTTCCTTGGCCCATTTCAGTAGGTCTTTGATGGATTTTTCTGTGTAATTAGATAGGCAATAATGATTAAAGACATGCATATATTTTAAATATAAGTAAAGAACTGTTTATCTTCTCTATCAGGTTATTTCTCAATACTTCAAAAAACAAACAATCAAAATACAAAGTAAGAATTCTTCAAACAACTTTTCTTGTTTAGAAAATAGAAACCTCCAAAAAATAAGAATACACTTTATCTTAGAATTTAAAGTTCTGGGATAGAATTAATGCAACTTAGTTCAAAATCTTGAAAGATCTTTTGTAAAGGGGTTTACAATATGCCAACACTTTTTCAGTTATACAACAGTTTTCACGGGGATCAACCAGTAGTGTAAATGGCGGCTGTATTGTCTTGCCAAAGATTACTCACACAAAACTAGAGGTTTTGGTTGAGCTCTAACCTGGAATCATCCCACACATAGGATTTTTTCTAATCAAGAATAATTCCTCATAATGATGTGTTTGTGTGAGCTTTTATGCCATTAATGCTTAATAACAGAAAAATCATTGAGTCTTTATAATTTCAGACCATAAAAAGAAAAGCAATTCCTTTAAAATACCAACAAGTAGGATAGACCAGGTACTGCACCATCTATAAACTCACCATTACGTAAGTTGTACTTTTGAATAAGCTTTTCACACAGTACAGTGAGAGGGACTTGGTCAGGACTGGTAGAAACACAGAGTTCAGGAAAACATTGAAGAATCTACACAAGACAGGCAGGAGGACAGAGGGGGAAAAGATGGGTAAGTGAAAGGGTAAAGAGAGAGAAATCACAGAATACAGAGAGGGATAAATAAGGAAGTGAAAAAAGCCTTTGCTTGCATCATTTCAGAAAATTAACTATGTAAGTATTTGTTGTTCTAATGAGTACCAAGTGTAAAGGTTATAGTAAAGAAGAGAACAAGTTAATATGAGTAATATGCACCATATTTGGACCTCTGTTTCAAGAACAAAACAGTATACATGCTTATAAGACAGAGATTAAGATTGATTCACCAAAGACTCAAAAGCACATT
Organism: Cerastoderma edule; assembly: GCA_947846245.1. Classification (NCBI taxonomy): domain Eukaryota; kingdom Metazoa; phylum Mollusca; class Bivalvia; order Cardiida; family Cardiidae; genus Cerastoderma; species Cerastoderma edule. The sequence continues at coordinate 61,127,088 of OX401404.1, forward strand.
GAAGGTGTAAGCCATTAAATTACTTTTAAACAAAATATTTATATGATTCAACAGTCATAAAACTGCCTTAAAGTGTATAATCTTATTAATATAACTTTTATATTGGGCAATAAGCAATCAGTCATTCCACTCCCAAATAAATGATAAAAATGGGGAACAGGTCCATTGAAAGAAACAGCAGACAAGAACATAAATAGTTTATAATAATAATGATATATGTATTTTAAAAGCAATTCATCGCTTTGTTTCATTTTATTAAAATGGTTCTTTAAAAGTTCTGCATTAACAGGTTTTCATTGATTAAGGGATTAAAGAATTCAAGTTTCATTTAATAACCATTGAATGAAAGCAACAAATCAAAAGTTATATTATATTATCTTACCATTTGTTCTTTGGCCATTGGTACACGTTGACCATTGGCTCTGAGGTTCCAGAGACCTCTCTGAATCTTGTGTACTTCCACCTTCAGTTTGTCATTTCTCTTCACCTGTTCTTGGAAGACATTGATTTGTTCTTCTTGTACTCTCTCATTTGGAATTTTTGAGTCTCGTATCTGGTAAAGTCGGTCAAAGAATTTCATACTGGATCTTGTGTACTCCTGCAAAATAGGTTTCAATAAAATAAGCATACATGTAACCTTTATATCATAAAACAACACTGAAAAACTTCTTCTATGTACAAAATTTGTTCAAACTACTGCATGCAAACAAAGAACAAGAATCTGACAAAGAGGACCAAACCAGACCTGAGACGGAAGATATTCTTAAGTAAGTAAGTAAGTAAGTAAAGGATCAATAATTGCAACTGATGAATGAGTTATCCTTCCGCTTTAATCCTTTTTATCCCGTTACATGGTGCAAAAGGTGACATGAAAAGGGGTGCCGTGAAAAATAAGTGATTCACGGTTAGTTGACACGTGACCTGCTTCATTTGCATATGGTCAAGCAACGCAAAAACTGGCCCATCGGAGTTAAAATCTATGAAGTGATAGATACTGTTTGGTCCATCAAATGTTTCAAGTTACAAATCATCATTGGATGATCACTAAATTTGAATAAATCGAAGGTATTACTCGGAACTATTTGCTGCCTCTCTGCACTTAAGAACAATTCTATATATATATTTAGATTAGTTAGGGAAATATACGTCACAGAGACAATTCTCCGGTTTCATTACTTTTTTACACAAAATAAACACATGTCATATCGTCAACAATTAACACTCTCAGGACATACATATTATATAAACCATCATACCTTTTCGATCACCCCTATATGTATGCCTTATCAAGATTTATCCACTCTACCATAGACAGAGAATACCGTGTGACGTCATTTTTCATTGTGTGACGTCACTCGATGACATCACGATTTGTCTTGTGACTACTATTCATGTTTGTTCACGCATACTCATTTGCGTTTTATAAAAACTGTTTTCTCTGTTGTTTCGTTGAAATTGGGTATTCGAAAGGGAAGTAACGGGATAAACAGAATGATAGGTTAGTGACGTTAATTGGTTAAGCTTTTCGGGCTCGGCTTCGGTATTTATTGGGTTTGCCTTCGGCTCACCCAATAAATTCCTACGCCTTGCCCGAAAAACTTAACCCATTAACGTCACTAACCTATTATTCTCTTTATCAAGGCCAACTTTTAGACTGTCCCAAACTGCAAGAGTTTGCAGACGTCATTTCAAAATGTGATGAAATTGAAAACTAATCTTCTGATAGGCTGTAAGGGCAGAAAACATTGTGGGAAAAGGAGAAACTGTTGATTAAGAGCAATTTCTCCTTTTCCCACCATGTTTTTCAGAGTCTTCTGCCACAAACTGGTCAAATATTGGTATTGTTTGGTAATGGGTTAATGGTTTATAAGCAATTTTATGAAACATTTTTTTTTCATATTTTTTTGTTGTTTCTATTTTCTGTTCAATGCAGTTACTTTGATTATGGTACCTAGTTAACAATGGTCCAAAAATGGTACTGGTGACAGGGGAATATTAACATATATAATTCAATCAAAAGTTTAGTTTAGTTAATTCTTATTTATTTTACATCCATTGTGAAACAAGTTCTTACACTTAAGATTAATCACTCTTGATTCTGCTTTCTGGATCATAACCAGTACTCGCACAGAATGTGGATTAATGAAAGATCGCAATGCAGAACCGGCTTCTCACGGGATTCGTACTCATGACCCTTATGTCCAGGTACTGACGCTCTACCTCTGGACCATACTAATGCACCCATTTGTTATACATGTACAAGTGTTTCACTCAGGGAACTAATTCCCATAAACAAAACAAACTCGTTTAAACTCTAAGTATACATGTATGTTGTAGAAAACATTTATTGTTATTGGAGAAGTTCATAATTTATCTTACCTCGAGCTCAGCCTTGAGCTGTGATCTGGTACTGGAGTTATCCACAAGCCCATGGATCAAGTATCGGTATAGATTAGTATTAAACTTCTGTGCTAATCTCACAGCATCTTTTACTTCTCCGGTTGATGACATGATTTCTGAAAATATAGAAATATAGTTTAAACATTCTAGAAGTTCTAAATATCTTAAATAAAGTAATTTATTTGTTAATTTTATACCAAATTCAGTTAGGGAATCATATGAAAACCATTCATATCCGCCCCCCCCCCCCATTAATAATAATAACCATTAATTTCTCTTGCATGAATCTAACCATTCATTATGCTTTATGAGACATTATCAAAATAAATCTTTCATTTGAGATAACATTTAGTATTTTAGTATAAACTTTGTTTCTGTATTCTTAGTTCCAAACATCATATTACAAATTGTCAAATCGAAATGAAAGGTAAACAGGATCCAAGGTCTGTTTGTTTTAATCTTTTCAAGACTCCCTTTGATGATTCCCCTGATTTCCAATAAATTTGTTCAATGTTTAAAAATCATGTTACGTAGGCATGGGAAGCAAGTTTTAATATCATATGTTACACATTTAAACTCTTTGATTTCTGGCAATTGTAAACAAACAGGCATACGTGATTGAGAAGTACATAATGACACCCTTATTCTGCGAAAAGCTGAAAACCGACCATATTAAGAATACTCAGTCCAATGTGATAAGTTACGAAGATTACAATTAAACCTCCAATTTATACACGCCTCGGGTATCGTTTGACAAGGGTTAACAAATAAAGGATTAATTATGTGATTCTGGAGGTATTGTTATGACAGTATCATGAGTATGTCTGTAGAGTGTCATATCTGTCCATTATCCGGACCAATATTTTCATCAAATCTCAACTTACAATTGGTCCAGAACAACCGAAATCAAATTCAGTTCAAACCCGACAAAACCTGCATTTTCCTGACCATGACCAAAATCATCGTGAATGTTCAATCATCTTAAGTTGAATGAATTTTTAGGCAGCGATTTAACTTAAAAAAAATTGAATGTATTTCTAAGAAATTTAAAACTTTGCAGTCCTGTTGTTTAACATTCCTCAGATATGACATCAATTACTTTTGGAAAAAGGACAGATTGCCTATTTGAACATTATTACCCCCACCAACACACACACTACAAGCGCTTAATGGGTGGTCTGCAGGAGAACAGTTAATCAATGTGATCTGTGCATATTCGATTTTCTTTTTTTCAAAATTGAAAGAATCAAAGGACACCAAAACAAAGCAATAACAAACAACATTTTCTTTATAATAACAATGGGGGAAAAACATAAAGACAAAAACACAAATTTCTCATTTTGAGCATTATACCCTTGCCACCATGATTATTTTGGAGTTCTCTAATAATCTAAATTTGGTCTTTCTTCTTCTAATTGTTTCATTGGCAACAGTTACTTACGGAATGACAATGGTTGATCATAAAAGGTGTAACCTCATCAGAGATGTTGAAAGGAGAAATGAGACAAATTCTTTCACCTCAAATCCATGTTCAATGTGAAATAACTTTGAAATATACAGACACTTTAATGAATATGCCATAGTTCTTTGTCGTATGCAATTGAATTACATGATAGAAGGCTTTGTTTTATTTATTAGAGCTATTATTGTGGGCTACGTAAGACGAAAATAAGGATGATAACAATCAAATTTGTTTATCCCGCTTAAAAACTTCAAATAACTCGATCAATTCGAACAAATATCAAATCTATTAAATGTATCATTAAAGAACAAATATCATTGGTACTTACTGTAGAATTTGGTTATTCTTTTTGGTGTTTTAAATGTAGCTTTGATAATTATTTTGAAGAGCGATTTATAATGCGACTATTCACTTTCATGAAATGAGTTGCTAGGCAGATTGTTGCTAGCCTGATTAGAACTGGTCTCGTGTTTTTATAACAAAACGAATCTCTATCGGTGGACGCTTTATCTCTTATCTACTTGCTCTCTCAAAACAAAGACATGCGTCCAAATGATTACATTTGAAGCGATAAAATGTTTGAAGACCCGTCTTAATTCGTTGTTTCACACAGATCTTTAGGCGTCCTGTAACTTTACGCTACCAATACTTTGTTTTGAAATATTGACTTTTAATGAAAATTAAGGAGTCCTATATTTTATGCTTTAAAATTTGACATTGTAAAACATTTGTAAAATTTGAATGTATAAAAAGATTTCAATCATATGGAATATGATTACTTTAACAATGATTTAAATATATTTTGGGATAAATGCTGTCCCTTCGAAATTAATGGCTGAATACAGAGCTAAAAATGAATGTTTGAATTTTTTAAAAAAGAGACGACCGTTTGTCCGATAAATTGGCTCTATATGTATATAAGTATATAATTAAATCTTACTTTAACCCAATTGAAATAGTATATCATATGTACAATGAACTATGGGTCAGAGGCCGCTATTCCAAGACGGACACTAGACCGCATTTGCCATAACACCTCCCCCACCCCACCCCATTATCATGACTAAAGGAACTTGCATTGTGCATACCAATGAATTTTCTTATTTTGAAAACCCAGAAAAAAAGAACGCACAACTTTTGACTTAAGGACAAAAATGCGTGGTTTTAAAACAATTTTCAATTGTGAAGATTGTTATAATTGTTATCAAGATATGATAGTTCAATACGGATCATAGAGAGCCATCTTGTACGGATAAATCGTTACCCGGGATAATCAAATCAGTTTTAGATAAAAAAAAAAAGTTGGCCGAATATTCATTTGAATCACACAGCCCCTCTTCCAATAGGTTCAATGCTGGTGGACTTGGTTTTATGTCAAAGGTATTTTCCCCCGACTGTTTTACAGAAAGCTGGGGCCTTCGTGGCCTAGTGATTAGAGAAAAAGACTTGAAAAAGACGTGTGAGTTCAAATCCCAATGAGGGATGTGGATTTTTATGAGAGGTAATCTCCCGACTGACTATCGAAATGCCGATGGTTCTACTCGGCTTGACTAGGGCTTATGGGCAGTTGAATATGGATTCCAGCGAATTTATTCTAAATTAAATCAATGGGCTTTTTTAAACCAAAACTTAAAAGTCAATGGGTTTTATATAGAAAAATGATTAAATTGAATGGAAGAAATGAGTTTTTGGAAAATTCTATGAGATTTTTGGACCAGAAATTTTCACTGGTCTTCCTCCATCATTAAGAGCAGAGACATAGATAACATTTTATCTATGTCTCTGTTAAGAGTAGGGCATAGCAACGTAACTGAAATGATGTTGACGCAGTGTTGTTCCAAGCTTTCTCGGCCATTATGGAATATTGATATTGTTGTCTTCCTCCAAATATAGGCTAATGGGCCGAGTTTTGCAGTTTAACAGAAGTACTGATAACGTGATTTTATAATCCTAACAAACAAACAAACAAATCTGAACAGATGCCGATGTTTATGTATAGATGTAAATGGTTTGTGTGAATTAGCATAATGTTCTAGAAAGTTTGCTAAAATGTATTCATCATCTCTCTTTGAACAGTTTTTAGAGTAATTGCCAGGACATTAAGGTCCAAATTATGTCGTTCAACGACCTGACCTTACTGAAAAGTGACTAAAAAGAGCGAAACGTTCAAATAAATTTATTATTGCTTGATGAAATCGTCAACTTCTATTCCTTTATTAACAAAATATGGTTAAAAAGAAATGGTAAGCAGGTCGGTCACTGAAATGAATGTTAACACTAGATTTCTAACGTCTTTGACATGCTTTTCTTATTTCCAAATTTTGAAACGACGCAGCATATTTATCAACCCGCGAGCACATTAAACAGTTTACACTTAGTATGAATCAGTAGCCACTCTCCTTCGAAAGGCGCAGATCTATATAGCTCAGCTTTTCTCAAGACGTTTTTCTTTAAAATAATTGTATTTGATTAAGTTTGGACTTTTAATGTAAACAAACATTTAGTCATTGCTAGTGATCCTTATATCATGATCCTACTAATAAATTAGCCTGTCTTGCTCTGGTTTCAACCCCCTTAGCTTCTAATTTGGTGTATGTGCAGAAGGAGTATAAGTAAGGATAAATTACTTTGGCTAATAAATAACCCCAAACAATTCTTTAGTTCATGAAACAATTCAATAACCATCAAACTTATAGAAAAGTAACGATCTGTTTACTTTTATGAGTCAAGGTTAGTGCTCCCGATTAGCCATATGCTTTCCTCTACATTCAACACCCTGATATAAAATGATCCACAAGGACAAGACAACAAAGAGAAACAATTATTATAGACTGTTTCACAATATGATGAGCATCCAGAAAAAGAGGGAACATGTTTTTAAATAATTTTACGATATAAATATTGATTTTTCTGCCAATACTTTGATCAGCTATTTACATATTTAGGTGAAATATGCTTGCTTAGATCACAGTAGGTTAAAATTGTAGTTTTGATACATTTTCCTTGTGTTTTTTCCCATGGTTTTTGCATTAGATGATAAAAACGAGCGAATAGAGTAAATCTGAATTTTCTTGATTCCGTAACACGGGACTCCGGGTGCAAGAATTCCGATTTTGCTAAGGGGCCGGATTGAGAAGAAGGGTTGAAAGGAGTATAGGTTTCAATGCCGCACCAGTATGGAATGGTATCATAGATGCAAATTGAATGGCATTTTTTGAAAGTTTTTCGAAAAACATCTAAGTCTACATATAGATCTATATATGTTCGTCTAAGCCAGATTTCTTATTCCTCTTTTGTAATGAACTCAAACCAGGTTTTTCGAAATGATATTTGTTAATAAATAAATTGGTGAGCGCAAGATGCGAACGAGGTTCATGATAAGGGGTTCTGTTCAGTTGTTTTTCAACAATTATGAAAAGAAATCGTAATTATACAAATCATAACTTCACAAACAGAACTATACTTACTTTATACACAAACTGCTACGAATAGTTTCAGTAATAAAACGCGTGAAAGAAAGATTTTGATAATTTTCAAGAGCGCTAAAATTGTGCGACTGGTCACTTTCATGAAAACAGTTGCTAGGTAGATCGTTGCTATCAATTTTTGAATGATACCGCGCTTTTTAAACTTTTTAAAAGTCATGATCATCGGGCGCTTGCATTTAGATAAAACCAGTATAATGAATATTTAAAATGCGCTTGTGTGATTTAAGATTTGAAATAATCGATTTTGTACCAGTCTCAAAATTGTGAATCGTCCAGCAATGTTTCGTTATAAAGACCGTTTTTGACATTACTTCACATCATGGTAGAGATGAATTTGGATTTGCATAATAGGTAAGTAAATAAGTGATGGCTGTGATGTAGAAATGCAGTCAAACGAAATACGCGCACCTTTCGATGCTTCCATCCCAAACATAATGATACTCAACGGTTTGTACACTGGCGCCGGATCCCATAATAATTATCTATATAGATCTATAAATGTTATTTATAGATATAGATATTATCATGGGATCCGGCGCCAGTGGGTTTGTATCGGGCATTTATAAGCGGAAAGAAACCGAAAGAAAAATGATGAAACATCATTTATCTAATAACAATTGTGTACTTTTGAGAGACTGGTTTAGAACAATAGCAATATAGACATAACATTCTTATTAAAGACTGCCGAACCAAGCGCCCAGCCTAAACCTATGAAGCTTTTTATATAACACCTGACCGGAAAACGTTCTTAGGCTGTATTTCATTTAACGCATCCGAAAAGTTCCTGACAAATAAGTGGGATTGACACACACACACACACACTCTTGTTCGTCAGAAGCTCTCTCAAAGTTACTTTTAAAAACGAATTTTGGGGATTTAACGCACACTTTCGTAGTTTTCGAACAAGGAAACAACACACACAATGTCGTACCATTTTGACATGTATGTTTCCATTCGTTTTGAGGAAAATGTATACACTTGCTTACAGAGAGAATATGCAGGTATGCCCTTGTCTGAATAATGAATCACTTAATTCTTTTTGGTGATGAAAAACCCCATCCTATTCCCCAAATATTGAAGTGTGTTTCCAGTTCAATATGAAAGAAACAACCGACGGTAAAAGATAGCAATGGAAACAATACATGTGATAGGTCCTACTAAGTAGAAATCATTTGGACCGATTTATCGCTTTTTCACCGTGGTCTCTAAAAGTCAACTTTAGCAATTGCATCATATTAAGGTAGTTTTGAGAAAAGAGCTAACCAAACCCACTGCACTTAAATTTAGAACTATGTTTATATAGATAGTTTGTGATGATTATGGCGTAACCGAAACGTTGGTAACTTTAGTTATAAGGTCTAGTTTATACATGTACTCATATTTCCTTAAAATTATACCAAGAGTAAGGTTTTGTGTCTGGGTGCGAGAACAAATCTCTTGAAAGTGCATTTGAGCGCACCTTAAAAACTACCAACGTTCGATTTCCGATTTTTGTTGTTATTCAAATCGGCGAATAAGAATAGGGTAAGGCGAAATCGTGGCTTTGAACATCATTAGAAATTGTATCCGGGTGAATTTCTAACTAGATCAAAATCACACGTCTTGCGGTGGTACTAGGTAAGGATAGGCTGATGACTAGCTTCGAAACGTTATAAATCTAGCACATCCGTTCTTGAACTATTAATTCGTATTACGAAAGGATGCGCTGTGATTTATTTAGAACCTCCGGATCTCGTACTCTTTAACCGAATTGTGTCAGTTATGGTTATAATAGGGTAAAATTTGTGATCAATGAAGACCAGCACCAACAGAAAAAGTCATTTGTAAATGGAAGTGCCAATGGTAACAATTTCAATATACTTCGAACTTATTATAGCTTAGAAAGTTGGAATATGTGAACAAAGAGTATTCGAACAGCTCTACAAACTTTTGAGCGTTTATATATCCGAAACATTGCGAAACCATTACACGTTTACAATGTCGAATTAAAGCTACGAAAGTCGGATTTTCATTTAGATGCAAGTTTATTTTTTATTTTGATTTTATCATTTTGTCGCTTGATTAACTTCTTTATTCGTTTCCTCTCTGTTACGACTATGAATGGCGGAGAAAATCCAAACAACGTTGGTAGATAATGACGATGCAAAGGTTTCCTTACTTACTCTATAAACGTTTTAAATGTTTATGTAGGTATATTCGTAAATATGTTTGAGGATGCCCATGTGTAGTTGTTTTCTCTAATTATTCGTCCCATAGTCCTATATAGTTTACAAATCCGTATTGGTCATGTTTTTTTTTTAATAATTATATAATTGTTACATGCGCATAATCTATACATGCCTTGGTTTTGCCTTATATTGGCCAACACATTTCTAACATAACGAAAATATTTTGATTTCTGCCAAATTGAAGAAAATCTCGTAGAAGATAGTAGAAACTATGTGAATTTTAGCAAAAAAAAGTCGTTAGAATTGAAACACGAGACACTGCTCGTGGAAGTAACTTCTCCATTTTTCCAAAATTATTTTCAAATCTCTCCAATAGTTAACGAATTCAATATTTTGACTTTTTGGTGAAGGATTGCTCTATAAAAGACCTATCAAAATAAAAAGGCTCTTTCATCATTCCCCTGACAGGGTGATCATAATCCGAATGACTTATGACAGATAAAACGTTTGTCTTCTATATTTTCGGTGCGCTCCATTTAATTGGACCATCAGTCACTCTTAGTACGGTTAAACCATTCAACCCTTTACCAAACGAGGGTGTGTCTAAAATGCGGACGTCTTAAGCGGACCATATACACAAAGAAGGAAAAAGCGGACGAAAGCAAATATAGAGGGAAAAAGCGGACGGCACGAGATCGATGGACACTCCATAGCTATATGTTTAAATGAAGTGTTGTTACGATGGAAATGACTTTTTAGTGATATGTTTTGATTTACCAACGTTTTAGATTTTTGTTTCTTTTATATGTTCAGTCTTATTTGACCATTTATCACCGTTAACGGTTTTTGGAATATTTATTTACAAAAAAGGAACACTTTTTAACATGTTTGTTTGTACGTTTTAAATGATTTTGATGTCTTTTTTTTATTACTATTTAATTCTTCTTTTTCTGATTCTTATCTTTTTACAATTTGAATCATTACTGATAAGTTATCATTTAACGAAGGGGAGTCGCCTTGTGATTTATGACTGTTCCACATAAAATATTTAGAATGGTTTTGGAGGTAAAACATTGTGAGGAATTTGTAAGAATAGATTTGTGATAAATATCATCATGGGTTTTATGACCCAGAGTACAGTGTCCAGAAATTCTTAAAATAACATTCCTTTCTGTAGTTGATTAAAAGTGTTTTATTTCTCATGTCTCCAGGTCAACAGTTCTTTGTTAGTAAACCCAGAAATAGGAGAGACAACCACTTTCGATCTCAATCGTTTTCATTTTTGTTTGTTGTCAAAGATATTTCTCTCCGCATGCAAATGTATCCTTTCTCCGCTATAGGTAATTGTCTATTCCATGATTTCGTCCGCTTTTTCTCTCTTTGTGTGTATTCTCCTCTATCGGTCGTGGTACAGATGGGTCTCGATGGTTCTACCCGTCTTGACCAGCCCTTGTGGGCAGTTGAGTATGGGGTCTTTCTCCATCATTAATAGTCGGGCATCGCTACATAACTGAAATAATGTTGATGTGATGTAAAACCCATTAAAAAAACAGATGGGTCTACTCTTATCTGCCGTTTCTATCTTTATTGCATTCATCCGCGTTTTTCGTCGAAATTTTTATTTCTAAATCTAATCCGTCCGTTTTTTTTCTTCTTTATTGCTTTCGTCCGCCTTTTCTCTCTTTGTGTGTATTCTCTGCTATCGGCCGTAGTCTAGAGGGGTCTACTCTTATCTGCCTTTATTGCATTCAACCATAAACTATATATTTTCCTTAGTCTGATAGTTTCAACCGCTACAAATGATTAGATGCAACTTTTCCCTTACATCTACGAGAAAACTTACTGTTTAACCCTTTCCCAAACAATAACCACATTTGACCACTTTGTTGCAGACGACTTAAGAAAACATTGAGGGTAAAGGAGAGCAATTTTTCCTTTCCCACAATGTTTTCTGGCCTATCAGAAGATTATTTTCCAATTTCATTACATTTTGAAATGTCGTCTGCAAACTTTTTCAATTTGGGACAGTCAAAAATTTGTTGTTTGGGAAAGGGTTAAGTTGTACGCAGTGTGCAAGGGTGTTTCAGTTATATACCCGAAACCATCACACATCATGTATGTAAGCTCTGCACAGTATTACTTCCCTTTGCTACACTGTATTAGGGTACCTCAGCCTTAACATTTCTCAGCTTACAGACATACCCGACTAGTTTCGTTTGTACGGTACCCCTTACCGAAGGAAACTGGGGATTACTGCGTATGAGAATGCATGTACATGAATGCATGAATACTGCTTCTAATCAATGCCGTAGCCACGGTTATTTCTTTTTTACCGAGGCAGGGGTTGAGCACAGGAGAAGGCATCTTGCCTATTCCGTAAGGGGTATTCCAGTAGTCTCCAAAATGATGTTTTTGGGTTTTATATCAGAAATGGTGGCTTCTCCTGCATTTTCGATCTATGAATAAGAACATGAGAGATGTTTAAATTTAAAAAAAAATGTCACTTTTTGCGATTCAAGTAAAATAAACATCAAATACATCTAAGTAAATCAGTATCTCTCTAATAGATAACTATAATTTAAAGTTTCGGAGCCACAAAGCACCTGTTACTGCCCGATATGTATCTAGATCCACCATGTTTAGATAACTAATAGATAACTATAATTCAAAGTTTCGGAGCCACAAAGCACCTGTTACTGCTCGATATGTATTTAGATCCACCATGTTTAGATAACTAATAGATAACTATAATTTAAAGTTTCGGAGCCACAAAGCACATGTTACTGCCCGATATGTATCTAGATCCACCATGTTTAGATAACTAATAGATAACTATAATTAAAAGTTTCGGAGCCACAAAGCACATGTTACTGCCCGATATGAATCTAGATCCACCATCTTTAGATTTCAAAACAAAAGGAAAGGTGCAATATTTGAAATTGTGAGACTGCTACTTGTCGAAATACTAGCTAACTACAAGAAAAGGTTCATATCCCTTTGACAAAGTGATACGCTAAGTCAACGTGTAGTTACACCGCGCGAATACATTTTAGATATATCAATCCTCTCTTTCTCTTAACGAGCAATTTCTCCTTTTCCCAAATATTTTTCTGCCCTATCAGATTATTTATCTATTTCATCACATTAAATGTCGTCGGCAAATTTCCTTCAATTTGGGACAGTCGAAAATTTGGCGTTTGGTAATGGGCTATTGCTGTGATGTTACTCACAGATTATTGAATAAACTGCAGTAATCCACAAAAAGCCGATCTCTCTCCAATTGCAGTCTTACTCTTCCCCGCCGGCTTCAAATACTATACCAGTAGCCTATGCATTAAACATTAAAAAAATTGTACCGATTCGAACAACTGGGAGGAGAACGCTGGTCGTTACCACCCCATGTCCCAAGCAACTCACCGAAAATAGATGGCAAAAATATCCCTCTCACTTAAAAAGTGAAATGGATGTTAATCGAAGAAGAACGGAGACCCTCGGTATCTTCCGCCCAAAATCGGATGTGGGTTACAGTGATTTCTCCCATATTAAATGAGTCCGACCCATCTCGAATGCAGCCTTATGATGGACACCGCGAAATGGGTCCCACCAGCTCGCAGATCTGAGGAGACAAAAGCAATGTCGGTATGGGTTGCGGGAAAACGGAACAGCATGCACAAAAGAACTCCGAATTCCCCAAAGGCTCCGGCGTTCATTCCATCATATTGATACGAAGGTTAGGAATCGCCAAATCCAACGGGTTAAGCAAAAATCGATAGTGATATCGACCCGCGTAGCTTCCAAGCAAACATAATGACCGGTCGTCTAAAAATAAAAGTTATCTGCCGTCTGGCCGCGCGTATATTGCTGGGCCCGTTAAGCGGGCGAGAAGTGTATAGGCTATATCCTCCGCTTTGTTGTAAAAAAATATGAAGGGTCAGACTGGACTAAGTGTTGGAACGGTAACAACGATTCTCATTTCATTCCGTTTTGCAGTTCTAGGTCGGCACCTTTTCTGGATGAAATCGGCTTGAGATGGGGACAACTAGGGAATGACATACTTGATGGACTGTACGAGTTTTTTCCTGTTTTACACTTAAACCAGTGAAATTGGTCGTCTGCTCATACAGTCCAGCAAGCCTGGGTTGGAAGTGGGTCGGGCTCGGGACCGGACAACTCTTAAAGATGTCCGATCCCGAGCCACACTCACATCCGCTGTATGCAAAATAAGTATCAGCTTATGATTTCTTGGTCCCACGTGAACGCCACAGAGCAGCAGAAAATGCTCTGTCGCGTTTGTTTCCATACAGTGAACACATATAAAACTACATTGTTGGATGTGTTCACTTATCCAACCGGGAACGGCATGGACAATTCTGTGGCGGCCGGAGGCTGAGCTTGTCCGCTAAATACGGATACGCATTTCTATTGTAGATACATTGCCTATTCCGTTTTGCTTGGGGGAACTTGGTCACGAACAGGGCCCACGCATCTTTCGCTACTCTGTCTTCCATCTCATTACCTACTAAGCCGTCATGTGCTGGACACCACATCAGAGAGATGTTACTTCCATTGATGACACTGGTTATAAAGGGAAATGATGTTTTCTAAGAGATCAGAGTATTGCTCATTAGGACAAAATATCAGTGTACTGAGAGTAATTCAACAATTTTACCCGCTTACCATATGGGGTAATGGTTAATACGAAACTATTCGACCATGAAGTAAAATCTAAGGCCGCAAAAGGAATGTGTGCCTTGCACGGGTAATTGTTGCAATTTCGCAACTCGCTCGCCATGTAATTATCCGATTACACGTGCTCAATACCGAGGTTAAATGAACTCGCGATATTTCCATTACGAAAATAGAGGCCTTTTGTGCGCAATGTACACATCTTGCGTAATGGATAAATATGAAAGGCGGGTACATTTGTAATTTGTTTTGCTCATTAGGACAAATTGTCGGTGTATAACGAACCTGCAGTAAGAAGAAACAATCCACGAATGCTCCTTCTTGAAAATTATGATAAAAAGACAGCCAAACAATGAACTTTAAATTGAGGCTTTTTAAAAATTGGTTGATCTCTTCGTTTATCCAAACCATTATTTCGGGAAATAAAATTCGAAAAAAGAACAACATTCAGTTGCAAGCTTTGATCTACTTTGCTTTTCATCGCATTTATTTTACTTAGAATTTGGGATTACCGTATGAGGCAAGAGGTTAATATGAAACGATTCAACCATGAAGTAACTTGGAAGGCCACAAAGCGCATGAGTGTCGTTCAAGGATAAGTGTTGCAACACGCTCGCCATATAATTAGCGGATTACCCGTGCTGAATGGCGTGGTTACATGAACTCATGATATTTCACGATATTTCTGTTGGCCAAAATTGAGACTTTTGTGTGCAGTAATTATATATTATGTAATTTCACCTTATAAAAGCCGGGTGTTTTGGAGATATACGCCAAACGACTTTAGCCACAACCAGGGAAGGAGGTATGTTTGAAAATACATCTCTTAATTTGGATTTCTACAACGAAAAGGTAATTCGTTATTCTGTCTGGTTTTAATTTCCCCCAATGCAACAGAGCCGTAAGATTTGTTGTTATTGTTTTGTAATGGGTTAATATATTATTTCAAGATACTTTCGTAATCCTCAGTCGTATTTACCAATACATTCTGTAAGTTGTGTGTACTTTGTTTAACGTTATTTGGCTCGAGTCTTCAACATTGCTGTTTATTACAGATCGCTCGTATGGTCGAAGTAGGTCGGAGCTAGATGAATGGTGACATCCAATTGCATACAATGACGACCGACCTAAGATATGTTTCGATTCTTTCCATATTTCTATATTCATATTTTTTCCATATAAATTAGTAGCTTACTTACCAGCAAATCAAACAAAGTATATGACGTTCGCATTTTTTTATCTTTATATTTCAGCAGCGATAGGCCTACATGTGCCGTGATTTGGAGCCCACCGTAGATAAGTTAAGTATTTTTTTTTTCATTGTCGATTTGCAACGTTATGTATAGGTTTATTGTATATATTGTAATATATTGTAATATATTGTATTGTAAATAGTTTGTAGCGTGATTGTATAGTTGTTTACATTGTATTTCTTTATCTTCTCCTTTCTTTTCTACTCTCCACTTGTATTCTTTGTACATTTAACACTGTCTTGTTTTATAACTTCTGTATGTTGTGCCCTGTCTAATAGTACACAAAGTCATTTTTAAATATACCAATCGGCCCTTCTAAACACGCTGCATCTTTTTTTTTTAAATCGCACCCTTCCTATATATACTACCCCTTTTAAAAATGAACACAACTTAAAATAACATTACACGCATTGTCATTCTTAAAAGTACACCCACACTCCGTCCCTTTTAAACGTGTGATAAGATTTGTCTGAAATATAGGTAGTCCCCTTTAAAACGCTTTCAACAGAATAGTACACCGCCCCTTTTAAATTTGTGATAAGAGTACTATTTGTTGGTAAGCTTAGAGTTTAAGGTATATGTTTATAGATTTTTAACTCAAATCAATTTGCTTTCTCCTTTCAGCAGCCACCTGACCACGATTTAACTTCACACACTTATAGATATAGATTGTCCCTTTTAAAACGCTTACCATAAAATAGTACACCGCCCCTTTTAAAACTGTGATAAGAGTACTATTTGTTGGTAAGCTTAGAGTTTATGGTATCTGTTCATAGATGTTTTATTCTCATCAATTTACTTTCTCCTTTCAGCAGCCACACGATCATGATTTAACTACAGACATTTTGAATATATTTCAGAGGAACCCTTCCTGTGCAGAGATTTCAACACTTCAGCCATTTTGAATATATTTTCGCCATCTTTAGCAGTATGATCTACCAGATATCTTTTTGTTTCAGAGCACCCTTTCTTTGCAAAGATTTCGACGCTTCATGAACAATTGCACCCAGTGCATCTACGGATGACCGATGGTATGTGAACATAGATTTGATACGAATTCGTATGACGTTGATGCTGTTTAACCAAGTACCCAATGCCACTTTCTCTACACTCTACTTATATATTAGAAAACATTGTGGGAAAAGGTGAAATTGCTCGTTATGAGCAATTACTCATTTTTCAACAGTGTTTTCCAGAGTCGTCTATAACAAAATCGTAAAATATTGTTATTGTTTTGTAATTTGTTAATATATCATTTCAATATATTTTCGTAATCAAAAGTAATATCTACCAATACATGGATTATACTAAGCATCTTTTTTTGTTTCAGATAATCCTGTCTGTGCAGAGATTTCAACGTTTCATGAACATTTGCAACCCAGTGCATCTACGGATGACCGATGGTATGTGAACATAGAACTTGTTGACTCATTACCAAGCGCCAAATTGTCTACTGTCTACTGATATAGTAGAAAACATTGTGGTGAAATGTGAAATTGTTCGTTATAAGCAATTTCTCCTCTTTCAACAGTGTTTTCCACTGTCGTCTGCAACAAAGTGGTACAATGTTGTTATTGTTTAGTAATGGGTTATCCTCAGCCATATCTACCAATACATTCTGTAAGTTGTGTATACGTTGTTTAACGTTATTTGGTTCGAGTCTTCAGCATTGCTGTTTATCACAGATCGCTCGTATGGTCGAAGTAGGTCGGAGCCATTTTGAGTATATTTCAGAGGAACCCTTCCTGTGCAGTGATTTCAACACTTCAGCCATTTTGAATATATTTTCGCCATCTTTAGCAGTATGATCTACCAGATATCTTTATTTGTTTCAGAGCACCCTTTCTTTGCAGAGATTTCAACGCTTCATGAACAATTGCAACCCAGTGCATCTACGGATGACCGATGGTATGTGAACATAGATTTGATACGAATTCGTATGACGTTGATGCTGTTTAACCAAGTACCCAATGCCACTTTCTCTACTCTACACTCTACTTATATATTAGAAAACATTGTGGGAAAAGGTGAAATTGCTCGTTATGAGCAATTACTCATTTTTCAACAGTGTTTTCCAGAGTCGTCTGTAACAAAGTGGTTAACTATTGTTATTGTTTTGTTAATTTGTTAATATATCATTTCAATATACTTTCGTAATCAAAAGTAATATCTACCAAAACACGGATAATGCTAAGCATCTCTTTTTGTTTCAGATAATCCTGTCTGTGCAGAGATTTCAACGCTTCATGAACAGTTGCAACCCAGTGCATCTACGGATGACCGATGGTATGTGAACATAGAACTTGTTGACTCATTACCAAGCGCCAAATTGTCTACATTCTACTGATATAGTAGAAAACATTGTGGTGAAATGTGAAATTTTTCGTTATAAGCAATTTCTCCTCTTCCAACAGTGTTTTCAAGAGTCGTCTGCAACAAAGCGGTACAATGTTGTTATTGTTTAGTAATTGGTTATCCTCAGCCGTATCTACCAATACATTCTGTAAGTTGTGTATACTTTGTTTAACGTTATTTGGTCGAGTCTTCAGCTCGGACCTAGATGAATGGTGGCATCCAATTGCATACAATGACGACTGACCTAAGATATGTTTCGATTCTTTAATTAATTCTATATTCATATTTCCTTCCATATAGATTAGTAGCTTTCTTACCAGCAAATCAAACAAAGTATATGACGTTCGCATTTCTTTATCTTTATATTTCAGCAGCGAAAGGCCTACATGTGCCGTGATTTGGAGCCCACCGTAGATAAGTTAAGTATTTTTTTCATTGTCGATTTGCAACGTTATATATAGGTTTATTGTATATATTGTAATATATTGTATTGTATATAGTTTGTAGCGTGATTGTATAGTTGTTTACATTGTATTTCTTTATCTTCTCCTTTCTTTTCTACTGTTCACTTGTATTCTTTTTACATTTACCACTGTCTTGTTTTTTAACTTCTGTATGTTGTGCCCTGTCTAATATTACACAAAGTCATTTTAAATATACCAAACGGCCCTTCTAAACACACTGCATCTTTTTTTTTTAAATCGCACCCTCCCTATATATACTACCCCTTTTAAAACTGAACAAAACTTAAAATAACATTACACGCATTGTCATTCTTAAAAGTACACCCACACTCCGTTCCTTTAAACGTGTGATAAGATTTGTCTGAAATATAGGTAGTCCCTTTTAAAACGCTTAAAACAGAATAGTACACCGCCCCTTTTAAATTTATGATAAGAGTACTATTTGTTGGTAAGCTTAGAGTTTAAGGTATATGTTCATAGATGTTTAACTCAAATGAATGTGCTTTCTCCTTTCAGCAGCCACCTGACCACGTTTTAACTTCACACACTTATAGATATAGATTGTCCCTTTTAAAACGCTTACCATAAAATAGTACACCGCCCCTTTTAAAATTGTGATAAGAGTAGGCCTACTATTTGTTGGTAAGCTTAGAGTTTATGGTATATGTTCATAGATGTTTTACTCTTATCAATTCATTTTCTCCTTTCAGCAGCCACACGATCATGATTTAACTACAGCCATTTTGAATATATTTCAGAGGAACCCTTCCTGTGCAGAGATTTCAACACTTCAGCCATTTTGAATATATTTTCACCATCTTTAGCAGTATGATCTACCAGATATCTTTATTTGTTTCAGAGCACCCTTTCTTTGCAGAGATTTCTACGCTTCATGAACAATTGCACCCAGTGCATCTACGGATGACCGATGGTATGTGAACATAGTTTTGTTATGAATTCGTATGACGTTGATACTGTTTAATCAAGTACCCAATGCCACTTTCTCTACACCCTACTTATATATCAGAAAACATTGTGGGAAAAGGTGAAATTGCTCGTTATGAGCAATTACTCATTTTTCAACAGTGTTTTCCAGAGTCATCTGTAACAAAATAATAAAATATTGTTATTGTTTTGTAATTTGTTAATATATCATTTCAATATATTTTCGTAATTAAAAGTATCTACCAATACATGGATTATTCTAAGCATCTCTTTTAATTCAGATAATCCTGTCTGCGCAGAGATTTCAACGCTTCATGAACAATTGCAACCCAGTGCATCTACGGATGACCGATGGTATGTGAACATAGAACTTGTTGACTCATTATCAAGCGCCAAATTGTCTACATTCTACTGATATAGTAGAAAACATTGTGGTGAAATGTGAAATTGTTCGTTATAAGCAATTTCTCTTCTTCCAACAGTGTTTTCCACTGTCGTCTGCAACAAAGTGGTACAATGTTGTTATTGTTTAGTAATGGGTTATCCTCAGCCGTATCTACCAATACATTCTGTTAGTTGTGTATACTTTGTTTAACGTTATTTGGTTCGAGTCCTCAGCATTGCTGTTTATTACAGATCGCTCGTATGGTCGAAGTAGGTCGGAGCCATTTTGAATATATTTCAGAGGAACCCTTCCTGTGCAGAGATTTCAACACTTCAGCCATTTTGAATATATTTTCGCCATCTTTAGCAGTATGATCTACCAGATATCTTTTTGTTTCAGAGCACCCTTTCTTTGCAGAGATTTCAACGCTTCATGAACAATTGCAACCCAGTGCATCTACGGATGACCGATGGTATGTGATTTGATACTAATTCGTATGATGTTGATGCTGTTTAACCAAGTACCCAATGCCACTTTTTCTACCCTCTACTTATATATTAGAAAATATTGTGGGAAAAGGTGAAATTACTCGTTATGAGCAATTACTCATTTTTCAACAGTGTTTTCCAGAGTTGTCTGTATGAAAGTGGTAAAATATTGTTATTGTTTTGTAATTTGTTAATATATCATTTCAATTTACTTTCGTAATCAAAAGTAATATCTACCAATACATGGATTATGCTAAACATCTCTTTTTGTTTCAGATAATTCTGTCTGTGCAGAGATTTCAACGCGTCATGAACAATTGCAACCCAGTGCATCTACGGATGACCGATGGTATGTGAACATAGAACTTGTTGACTCATTACCAAGCGCCAAATTGTCTACTGACTACTGATATAGTAGAAAACATTGTGGTGAAATGTGAAATTGTTCGTTATAAGCAATTTCTCCTCTTCCAACAGTGTTTTCAAGAGTCGTCTGCAACAAAGCGGTACAATGTTGTTATTGTTTAGTGATGGGTTATCCTCAGCCGTATCTACCAATACATTCTGTAAGTTGTGTATACTTTGTTTAACCTTATTTGGTTCGAGTCTTCAGCATTGCTGATTATTACAGATCGCTCGTATGGTCGAAGTAGGTCGGACCTAGATGAATGGTGGCATCCAATTGCATACAATGACGACTGACCTAAGATATGTTTCGATTCTTTCATTATTTCTATATTCATATTTCTTTCCATATAGATTAGTAGCTTACTTACCAGCAAATCAAACAAAGTATATGACGTTCGCATTTCTTTATCTTTATATTTCAGCAGCGATAGGCCTACATGTGCCGTGATTTGGAGCCCACCGTAGATAAGTTAAGTATTTTTTTTTTCTTTGTCGATTTGCAACGTTATGTATAGGTTTATTGTATATATTGTAATATATTGTATTGTAAATAGTTTGTAGCGTGATTGTATAGTTGGTTACATTGTATTTTTTTATCTTCTCCTTTCTTTTCTACTCTCCACTTGTATTCTTTGTACATTTAACACTGTCTTGTTTTTTAACTTTTGTATGTTGTGCCCTGTCTAATATTACACAAAGTCATTTTTAAATATATCAAACGGCCCTTCTAAACACACTGCATCTTTTTTTATAAATCGCACACTCCCTATATATACTACCCCTTTTAAAAATGAACCAAAAATTAAAATAACTTTACACACATTGTCATTTCCAAAAGTTCACCCACACTCCGTCCCTTTTAAACTTGTGATAAGATTTGTCTGAACTATAGGTAGTCCCTTTTAAAACGCTTATAACAGAATAGTACACCGCCCCTTTTAAATTTGTGATAAGAGTACTATTTGTTGGTAAGCTTAGAGTATATGGTATGTGTTCATAGACGTTTTACTCAAATCAATTTGCTCTCTCCTTTCAGCAGCCACCTGACCAAGATTTAACTTCACACACTTATAGATATAGATTGTCCCTTTAAAAACGCTTACCATAAAATAGTACACCGACCCTTTTAAAATTGTGATAAGAGTACTATTTGTTGGTAAGCTTAGAGTTTATGGTATATGTTCATAGATGTTTTACTCTTATCAATTTGCTTTCTCCTTTCAGCAGCCACCTGACCATGATTTAACTTCACACACTTATAGATATAGATTGTCCCTTTAAAAACGCTTACCATAAAATAGTACACCGACCCTTTTAAAATTGTGATAAGAGTACTATTTGTTGGTAAGCTTAGAGTTTATGGTATATGTTCATAGATGTTTTACTCTTATCAATTCATTTTCTCCTTTCAGCAGCCACACGATCATGATTTAACTACAGCCATTTAGAATATATTTCAGAGGAACCCTTCCTGTGCAGAGATTTCAACACTTCGGCCATTTTAAATATATTTTCGCCATCTTTAGCAGTATGATCTACCAGATATCTTTTTTGTTTCAGAGCACCCTTTCTTTGCAGAGATTTCAACGCTTCATGAACAATTGCACCCAGAGCATCTACGGATGACCGATGGTATGTGAACATAGATTTGATATGAATTCGTATGACGTTGATGCTGTTAACCAAGTACCCAATGCCACTTTTTCTACCCTCTACTTATAAATTAGAAAACATTGTGGGAAAAGGTGAGATTACTCGTTATGAGCAATTACTCATTTTTCAACAGTGTTTTCCAGAGTCGTCTGTAACAAAGTTGTAAAATATTGTTATTGTTTTGTAATTTGTTAATATATCATTTCAATATACGACCAATACATGGATTATGCTTAGCATCTCTTTTTGTTTCAGATTATCCTGTCTGTGCAGAGATTTCAACGCTTCATGAACAATTGCAACCCAGTGCATCTACTGAATGGCGAAGACTGAATGGCGAAGTCGAAACGGTGGTACCAGCAACGCACGGACTGATGAGCTAAACATACAATTGCTCTATGGTGAGTATAACTTTACTTTTCGTGAAGTCATTGTTTTGCCAGACCTGTTATCTTTTACCAATATACTTAAAAGCGTCTGTGTAATACTTTAAATGTCACACCACTTTTACAGGGACTAGCATCGGTACAGTTAACATATATTAAAGATGATTTAAAGAAATGCCTTTATGGCCAAATAAATGTTAAATTGGATATTTATTATCTGTTTTGTTTATTTTCAGAAAAATGAATCGCCTTGGCAAAAGATCAAGCTACACCTCGGAAACCATACTCATGAACAGACATGCAGCGTTCGACTCAAATCCAGCGGTTGTGTTAGACTGGAAATCACTATATAATAACTTTGATCGAAGTACCTTCTCCGTGATATTAGTCATCAGACATTTAATAAACACCGCTGTGGGTGTGTGTGTGTGTGTGTGTGTGTTTGTGTTAGGTGAGCTTTTGCTTTTACTTTAGATTGAATCGATGGAATAGAATGTAACAAGATTGAATTGATGGAATAGAAGGTAACTTTAAAATACAGTTTAGTAGTTCGTTCGAATACTGAATGCGTTTCCAACGTGTTTATTTGTTGTTCATCAAACGTAATGAGGTCCGACATATCACGCGATCTGACACTGACAAACGGACAGAGGTTTCCCAGACTCTGGGTTTTTCCTCGGCGAGACAGTTCGCAGACGTTTTCAACAAATATCATGTTACTTAGTCAATTATTAAAGATACTGAATATTTTTGATATAGTAATTGCTAAGGTTTCTTTGTTAAAGAAAAGTTTTAACAGTCTTCAATTGTTGTAGTATTAAAATGTTTGTAAATGTCAATCAGTGTGCTACGCATTTAGACGGTCGATCTTAATGATTATTCACTTTAAATGGTATGAATAATGGGCTTTGTATAAGGTGACCGACATGATAAAAAATCATTCTTTTTATACGTTAAACCTTTATTTAAACATTGTTTTGAACATTTCCATTTTAAGTCTTATTCAGTTACTTTTACAGTTATAACGAATTTGTTGAGTACGCGTTATAGAATATTGTTTTGAACAATTCCATTTTTAAATCTTATTCAGTTACTTTAGTTATAACGAATTTGTTGTGCACACGTTAAAAAATATTGTTTTGAACAATTCCATTTTTATGTCTTATTCAGTTACTTTTACACTTAAAGCGAATTTGTTGTGTACACTTCATGAAATATTGTTTTGAACAATTCCTTTTTTAAGTCTTATTCAAGAATTTTACAGTTATAACGGATTTGTTGTGTACACGTTATAAGATATCCATAATATTATGTTAAGCTCTAACAACAAAATGTCCTTTCTTGGACCAGAAGTAACATTTGCCATCTCATTCAGAGTAAATTTTTTCCATACTCTCGATAATGTGTTTCTTGTAAGCATACAATTCCATTTTTAAGTCTTATTCAGTTACTCTTATTGGACATAATTTGATGGAATGTCCCATAAATAAGTGGAACATTTATTAAGTAGGTTTGATCAGCTTGCATTATATCATCTGTTCATTGTATTTGCATTTACATGGTACAACATCGTTTGAAAATGTTAGATTGCAAAATGGATTTTAAATTATGTTATCATAAGTTAAGGCAATAATCAAACAGATCTTCATCATCGTATTCTATACTTAAATTGATGTTTTAGCAGAGGATCGACTCTTCTCGCTAAAAATGAATCGCAACGTTGTAACCGCGTTGGTATACAGTGTTTTATCTCGGGAAACGGGGTAAATTGTCCGCTAGAGAGTAAACACAAAGTAAGGATAAACTTTGATATTTCCCCTCCTCAACAATCTTTCCAATGTAGTTTTTACAAACACGACTTTCGACGGCATTGTTAAAATACCCGCAGCAGTTTATCTATGTTTCTCAATGTCAGCTGTTATTATTTAATACCCGGAAGTCTTAAACCGGAGGCTACCGAAAATTTCGTATCTCCGATTAAGAGTATTCAAGAAAAGATAACAACAGTTTCTGAAAAGGCCTATAAATATATGTTCCATTTTCCGTCTCTATGAAAGACATTGATTTATTTATGGCGTTTTGTTTCTCTAAGTTACAGAAATATTGTGTAGTTTTTCGCCATATATTGGCTTAAACTTTTGTAATTGTTATGATCTTCTACAGGATTAAGTACTAGATTGAAATTTCTGCATATGATAAAACGTTCATTAGACAAAGTGTCTATGGTATTAAACATCTCAATGAAAATGTTTGGATTATCATCCGTTAGGTGCATATAAATTAACCAGAAGAAAACTAGTATCGCAGAACATATCTAAAATAAAAAATCTCTCATTTGTGTCATTGACAATAGTATTTACTTAAATATCAAGACCCCCTTTGCGTTAGCTTGACCATGGCTAAAGTAACATTTGCCATCCCTTTCAGAGTAAATTGTTTTTTCCATACTCTCGATAATGTGTTTCTTGTAAGCATACAATGTCTGCATTTGTTCTTTTAACAATGTAAACAGTCAATTATTTTTTATTCGCATTCAAACCTCGACAATTGTATGATACTATCTTTAGACTATCCACGATCAGTTATAAATGAGTTCAAAACCAATACATCTACCATAGACATTTTTATAACATCCACAAGAGCGGATTGTCCAAAATTTAAGTCTTGATAAATTATGCCAATACTGCACAAACTGGGGGCTGGGAGTAAATACAGAAAAACTGAGATAGTAGTACTTAGAAAAAGGGGTTGTACATTTGAAGATGAGAAATGGTATTACAACAATGATAAAATAGAAAAAACCGACAATTTTTATTATTTAAGAATAGCACTCAATTATACTGGTTCATTTGTACTGAACAATCAATATTTAAAAGGTAAAGCTTTAAGGGCGATTTGTGTTCTGTACAACAATATTAAACTACACCAAGTGTTACCGGACACTTCTTTACAATTGTTTGATTCATTTGTGGTGTCTATATTGAACTATGCAAGCCCTATATGGGGTTTCTATAAAGCTAAAAATCTTGAGCAAGTTCACTTTAAGTTCTGTAAATGGATCTTAGGGGTAAAAAGCAATGCTTGCATTGCAGCAGTATATGGCGAACTTTGGCGATACCCATTATAAATAAATAGATATGTTCAAATTATCAAATATTGGCTTATGATATCACAAACGGATGATATTATATTGCAGACCGTATTTAGGAATGCACATGAGATATATTTAAAGGGTAATAAAGGTTGGATTTATAATGTAAAACAACTGTTAAATGAGTATGGCTTCTCCTACGTTTTTGATACAGTAATGTTGTCAACAGAATAAATGTTTTTATTGGAATTCAAACAAAGGGAACTCGATAATTAATATTAAAAATGGTATTCTGGTGTATCAAGTAACGCTGTTCTAAGCACACTATATATTTTCACAAAAAGAGATCTCAATTTGAATACTTAAAACTCGAAGGATATGCATAATTTGGGTAACTATGTATCCTTAGCTTTACAAAGACGTAATAAACTTATCTAATACCACAATAGTAGTATGTTATCTGTTTAGTACTTACCATTTTTCCAAACATTTTCAGTAATAGTTTATTAAGCTGTCGTAAACACATCCATAATATTATGTTTAGCTCTAACAACAAAATGTCCTTTCTTGGACCAGAAAACTTTATAAAAATTCGACGAAAGCCCATCACATCCTAGACTTTTATCAATTTTCATGTGTTTCAATGTATTGGTTATTTCTTCATATGTTAAGGTCCTCTCTACATATAAATTGTGTTCATCTGTTAATTATTCAGATTAGGAAAAATGCAGACTCTTTTTCCTTTAAAGATGCTTTTTATTCATTTTTACTTCGGTTTTTTTGGCTTTAAATAATACTTTAAAAGAAGCGTTCAGTATGTGCTTTGTTTATGGAGGCTTTTACTATGCTGTTTAATTATCAAATGAATAAAACTCTACTATTGTCACTTTATCATGTAATCCATCATTACTTGCTACACCATCTCCGTTTTTTTAATCTCTTGTAATGTATCTTTTAGTAAATGCACCAGAAATTGTAGATGTGTTTCCTTCTTATTTCAAGATATGTTTTTTGTCCAATTAAACTGTCGTAAACACATCCATAACATTATGTTTTTACGATTTGTTGCTTGTCAAATGATTACCCAAAACAATTAATTAAATTCATTATTACGTACTCTGGGTTTGTTTGTTTAATAATCCACACTTGAATCGTATTCTGATCCTGATATTCATGAGCCACAATCTGAGAACCAATGTCTTTTTCGACCATGACCAAGGAAACGATAAAACAAAGAAACGCATGAAGCATTCTTTACTCTACCGACTATATATCACCCAACACAGTATTGAAGGCTGACAAGCAGTGATAACCCTCAAACATTGCTTTGTAAAAGCAGTACTCAACATCTGAGATACCCTGGCAGGCTTTCTCCGTACACTAGTATGATTAAAGGTGATTGTTCACTGAAGAGAAATTCAGAAAGTAAAAATAAATTGTATTGCTTGGTATATAATTATTGAAATAATAATACATACAGGAAGCGTACAGTCATTTTGTTAGTAAACAAATTCCCAAACATCTGTGAACAAGCTTCTTTTAGCTTTCTGTACAATTGAAAGCAACGATGTATGTAAAACTTCATTACCAAATGGTCCTAATGAGAAATGTATTGAGTTCAAACTAGCTCAAAAAGCCAAAATCACGATGAATATAGTTCTGTCGATTTTTATTGTGATTATCAAATATCGTCTGCTGCCAAACGTGATGCATCTCTTCCTCGCGTAAGCTTCCAAATATTGTCCAAAATATATCGTGGTCATATACAAAGATGCATGGACATTTATTCGTGTTTAAAAACTTTAATTTGAAGCTCTTTTCCTAAATTACCTGCACCGTATTTGGCACAAGATAAGGAATTACTTGATAATGTGTTGAATGAATACACACGATGAATAAATACATGTAGTTTTCTCTATTTTCGATTAGAATCCTTTCAAAATGAACACGTAAACTAGTATACTAAAGCTGACCAATCAATAGACAAAAAGAACAAAGATTTACAGGAGACAATATAATTCCTGTGTATATATATATATATGACCTTACATATTCAATCCTACCCTCATGACCCTTAAACCTTTCCCAAATTATAACGACATTTGACCACTTTGTTGCAGACGACTTTAGAAAACATTGTGGGAAAAGGAGAAATTGCTCGTAACGAGCAATTTCTCCTTCTCCCACAATGTTTTCTGCCCTATCAGAAGATTATTTTCCAATTTCATAACATTTTGAAATGTCGTCTGCAAACTTTTTCAAACAGTCGAAAAGTGGGAAAGGGTTAAACCCTTACTCGATGAACACACTTTTACGCTTCTGCTTCGAACGACCAAGAACCCACCATGACAAAGGGGCGAATTGTAACAAATAAGCAATTTATTTGTATGTAACATATATATATAACACATAACGACACATTTTTGCGTGTTGCAGCAGACAAATTTCTAAAAGCAGTGTGGCAAAATGAGAAATCGGTTGTCACAAGCGACCTCTCCTTTTACCTCACTGCAATTTCAATCTATTCACATACCACAACAGCAGCACAAAGCTTTTTCACATGTCTACAAATATTTTCTAAAGTCGTATGCTTCAATTAAAACATGTCTTCTGAATGTGGTAAAGAGTTATCAAACAGTATCTTAGCATTTACTATGACGCAACACGACTCCCACCTACTCACAGGCAATTTTGGGAGACGATATTGGACAAGCTCATGGACTTAAATGTCTATGTAAAAACACACAAGTAGATTATTCATTTGGTACAAGAAAGCTTTAATGATTTGAAAGATGCATTGGAGACGTTTCTCACTATGTTTAGCAATTTGCCTTTCGGCATCATTTGAGTCATTTCGCCTATGTTAATATAGTAAATCTTGTTAAAAGCGACCATACTAAAAGTAGACATAATCATGGTATATAAAACAATTAATGTCTTCAAACGGGCGCCAGTCATTCAGAAAGCTCAGGTAGGAGCGACCTATATTTTTTTTTTTTTTTTTTAACATAACATAATTTTATTAGAACTTAAGCACATAGGCCCATAGTTCAAACACGTTTACAATTTCATGCATGAACATAAATAAACAATATAAATATGAAGTAAATCACATACAAATTACAATATATTTGAGATGGTTAAAAGGATTAGTACATATTTGAATGAGAGTGGATGAAAAAGACCTTACATCCAAGTAATAAATAAAACTAACTATTCTGTCTAGACATAAATGTGTTTCTTTCTTGGAAAGCATTTTTACAAAAAAGTCCAAGGTAAACAGAGTTTGTTTATCAGAAGAGTTGAGTAGATCAGTAAATTTGAAAACATTTGGTCGTTCTAAGGTATATTAAGGTACTTTTATTTCAAAGCCCTCTTGCCATAGGCAATTTGTTAATAATTGCTCAAGATAACAAACCCTACTTCGTACAGAGACAGAGAAAGAGGAAAAGAGATGTGACAGCAATTGAAGGAAGGGAGAGAGAGGGAGGAAGAGCTTTTTCCTTCTTTGTGTGTATGGTCCGCGGATGAATGCAATAAAGGCAGATAAAAGTAGACCCCTCTCTACTACGGCCGACAGCAGAGAATACACGCAAAGAGGGAAAAAGCGGACGAAAGCAATTTAGAAGAAAAAAGCGGACGGATTAAATTTAGACAAAAATTAAGACGAAAAAGTGCAAAGAACACAAAAAGAAGTCATATACATCGTTACAACTCTTCATTTAAGCATAAAGCTATCGATATCGTGCCGTCCGCTCTTTCCCTCTATACTACGGCCGATAGAGGAGAATACACACAAAGAGAGGAAAAGCGGACGAAATCATGGAATAGACAATTACCTATAGCGGATAAAAGGATACATTTGCATGCGGAGAGAAATATCTTTGACAACAAACAAAAATGAAAACGATTGAGATCGAAAGTGGTTGTCTCTCCTATTTCTGGGATTACTAACAAAGAACTGTTGACCTGGGGACATGAGAAATAAAACACTTTTAATCAACTACAGAAAGGAATGTTATTTTAAGAATTTCTGGACACTGTACTCTGGGTCATAAAACCCATGATGATATTTATCACAAATCTATTCTTACAAATTCCTTACAATGTTTTACCTCCAAAACCATTCTAAATATTTTATGTGGAACAGTCATAAATCACAAGGCGATTCCCCTTCGTTAAATGATAACTTATCAGTAATGATTTTAATTGTAAAAAGTTAAGAATAAAAAAAAAAATTGAATAATAATAAAAAAAAGACATCAAAATCATTTAAAACGTACAAACAAACATGTTAAAAAGTGTTCCTTTTTTTGTAAATAAATATTCCAAAAACCGTTAACGGTGATTAATGGTCAAATAAGACTGAACATATAAAAGAAACAAAAGTCTAAAACGTTGGTAAATCAAAACATATCACTAAAAAGTCATTTCCATCGTAACAACACTTCATTTAAACATATAGCTATGGAGTGTCCATCGATCTCGTGCCGTCCGCTTTTTCCCTCTATATTTGCTTTCGTCCGCTTTTTCCTTCTTTGTGAATATGGTCCGCTTAAGACGTCCGCATTTTAGACACACCCACCAAACGACAATGTTTTGACTGTCCCTAATTGAAAGAGTTTGCAGACGGCATTTCAAAATATGATGAAATTGATAAATAAGCTTATGATAGGGCAGGATACATTGTGGGAGAAGAAGATATTGTTCGTTAAGAGCAATTTCTTTTCCCACAATGTTTTCCAGAGTCGTCTGCAAAAAACTGGTCAAATGTCATTATTGTTTGGTAATGGGTTAACAGAGAGAGAGAGGGAAACAGCGTTATACATAATAGATTGCTTTGCTATCTATGAACATCTCGAGAATGTCTTGCAATCTTCAAATTAGTCATTCATTATTATACGAACTAACTATAGTTTTACAAATATCTAACTTTCGATACTGAATATTCAATGAAAACATTTCCATGTATTGTTTTATTTTAATTCTAAATAGAATGTACTTGAATTAAACGTTTTGAAAATAAGTTTCAATGTCTTTCATGTTCTTCAAAAAAAAAACCAGACCGATTATGACAAGTGTGTGCGAAGGATAAACCTTCGAGTTCATTATTCATGGTCATATTTACTTTACATATCTACAAAGGCATTAATTATAATTTGCGGTCTAAGCTTTTTGTTGTCCATTGTTGAACGTGAGCGATATTTGTCAGGGACAACAACGGGACTGGCATTTGTAATAAGAAATCAAAGAAACCCCGAAGCAACCCGAGGAATTTAATCTGCAAAGATTCTGTCTCGGGACGGATAAAATGGCGGTAGAATATAAGTTTCAAAGGATATCCGAGACGGTGTGATTTCCATTAATACATTCTACCATCATGATAGCGGGTTTCGCTCCCTTCTTTTTATGGCTAAATTAGCCGAACCAACACCAGTGCTGTTTACGACGGTGTATGTGGTTTTATTAAATTTATTTATGATAAATTTATGAATTTATTATTATCATATTATTTTTGTTGTTGTTGATGTTTTTGTTGTTGTTATTATTAATATTATTATTATTATTATTATTTTTATTATTATTATTATTATTATTATTATTATTATTATTATTATTATTATTATTATTATTCCTAGCAAAACATTTAGTGCGCAGCAATTTTCTGTCGGGTTGTATTGTTAGGATTTCTTCGTAAGAAATTGGCCCATATGCAATGCAAATTGAAAGTGCGTGTCAATAGTTTTTATAAAAATATGTCAAGAATTTATGTACATGTACATGTATCATGAAAATCAAAATCATATTGGGATGAACGGATATCTTGGTCGTTACGAGCAATATTTCATGTTATCACATCTGTAACTGGTCTAGCATACAGCTTTCCCAATTTTCTTAAACTTGTGTTTTTTAGAGCATTCATATCCTGCTGATTTAACCCCTTTGAATGCTGGATAATGTTCTGAAAATTTATTTTTGTGCCGTCTCCTTTCAAAATCCTTGAGTATCTGCTTAATTTTGATGAATAAAAATATTCAGAGTATCAAACAGGTTAGATCACAGGCCCGTCGCCGATTTATTTGGCGGTTTTCCTGGATTTAGCCTGTTTGCATAAGCATGAAGTCGGTTCCAGCACTAAAAGGGTAAAGGATTGCATAAATTATACAGTATAGTACTGTTAAAAAAGGTCAGATACTATCCCACATATGCATAATTCTAAAACCAGTAACATGTACATTTAAATTCAACAGCTATGCAAATTCACCAAAGCCAGGTGCTCGTGTCTTTTATTCTGTAGTAATGGCTTCATGTCTGCTACAACCAGTTCCAAATGAATATGTCTGCAGTCTTAGTTATTTTTCTGTAAAACATACTCATCCTTTTCATGTGTTACCATCTGAGTCTTCTCCTTTATGAGATAGGCATTGACTACATTAATTAACGTGACTCATTAGAACCGATTCATTAAAAAAAGGCCTTTGTGGTCACTGGTCAAGAAGACTATTTTAAATCAAAAACAGTGACATACTCTAACGGATCAAACATTTGAAAATTGACCAGCAAATCGTTGATTTAATCTTAATTTCAAGCCGTTCTGGGGCCCGTTTTACTAAACAATTTACGGAAAATATTTGCGTAAGTCATAATTGATAAACATGGATAGTATCTTCAATGAAAGTACAATGTTGCAATGTGGCACTTCATTGGAAGCGTCTCGGAGAGACAATTCCAATGATGTGTCACTTTGCAATTTTGCTTTGTCCAATATTGAAATAAGAGGAATTGTTGTTTTAGACTTACGCACATCTTAAGCGTAAACTGTTTAGTAAAACGGTACCCCGGACAGTATTTCAATCGTATCACAACGCTCAGCACACCTATCCATGCTCCTTTACCGTTTTACTAAACAGTTTACGCTTAAGATTTGCGTAAGTCTAAAACAACAAGTCCTTTTATTTCAATATTTGGCAAGGCAATATTGCAAAGTAACACATCATTGGAAGCGTCTCTCCGAGACGCTTCCAATCACGTGTCACATTGCAATATTATACTTTCATTGAAGATACTATCAATGTTTATTAGTTTTGACTTACGCAAATATTTTCCGTAAGTTGTTTTGTAAAACGTACCCTGGAATTTATTCATCAGTACTGTTTTACTAAACAAATTAAGGAAAATACTTCCGTTATAACTGACAAACATGTATAGTATAATCAATGACTCGGAGAGACGATTCCGATAATGTGTTACTTTGCAATTTTGCTTATCCCGATATTAAAATAAGAGGAATTGTTGTTTTGGACTAACGCAAATCTTAAGCGTAAACTTTTAAGTAAAACTTTTTCTTTCCAAAGACGCTGACTGCTTCTCCTTATAAACTTAATTGATCAGAAGAGAGAAAAGTAATGAATAATGACGCATCGACTTTAGGCCCTTGTTGTCAAAGTCAGAGAAGAAGCCGACCGAAACTGTGGGCCTGGCGTTGCGTCTCGCGAGTGATGCAGGGGATGCAATCGAATTGTGCTAAATTCAGCAAGACTACACGTTATTTCCCTTTAAAGGTGTGTGTTCATTGTCGTGGGGAATTTTGGAAGTGAAAACTTAATTTATTCAAAACTGTACAACAGTTGCAACGATTTTGATGTCAACCTCGTTAGGCGAGGTGAAACTTGTCGAGACTAGCCAACAAATCGGCATCAGTACCGGATTGTTGTTAAAGAAGACTTAAATAGGCTTCAAGTACTGGAAATAAGATATTTTTCTCTTTTTTGTGTTATCCTTGATATTGATGTAATTGAAATTCTGGCGTGGTTCATAACACACTCATTTAAATCCCATTATATCATGCAATGTATTGCTTATTGTAGATGCATGTGTTGTTCATTATTGTCTTGTTGCTCGATATTGAAATAAATATATCTATCTATCTAAAATAAATAGGGTTAAAACTGATTCAATGCGATTCAATCATGTGGGGTAAAGGGTTTACCGTGCCGATTGATAAACAGAGTGAATAGTTTTCGAAATGAGTCGACGATATCGCTGTTTGCTTCTGTCACGTGTTATCTAAATTAATTGCAAAGAAAAAACCTTCACTTTTACACCAAAATATTGGACATATCGAAGAGGACGCACGACACTTTTGCTTTTCTAAAACGCATTTGATGGCGATAACTCACATTGGTTCGGCGTCCCTTCCTTGTTCTATTCAAAAATAGTCATTTTGTGCCCATGACAGTGCCTCCCAAAAACAGATTCAGCCCAAGTCCCTATTTCTCCCTATTAACGTACTATCCATGCACGGTCCTTAAATATTTAAGGATCAAGGCCATGATCATCTTTATTTTGTTTCTATTTTTTTTTCTATTCATTTTACCAACCTCGTTTTTTACTTACCGAAATGCAGAGGTCAGTGCAGTTGAACTCCACATTTCGTTCCTCCTCTGGAACAAGCAGTTCGGAGAATATCAACAAATTTTACGTTCGTAAACATAGCTTTCACCCCCGAAAAATAAAAAATATGCCATGCTGCATCTTATTTGTAGAACGACTTCCTATGGTACAACAACCATCGGAAGTAATTAAACGTTGGTGGCACCTCGTTTGACACGTTTAATGTACAATTTTACCCGTTGCTTAATAATGATACCCCATTTTATATTTTAAGCGTCTGCTGCTAAATTTTATGAACCCTTAGAATTCTGGGTAATTTTCTCAATAAAAGATTGTC
This sequence comes from Cerastoderma edule, assembly GCA_947846245.1. Classification (NCBI taxonomy): domain Eukaryota; kingdom Metazoa; phylum Mollusca; class Bivalvia; order Cardiida; family Cardiidae; genus Cerastoderma; species Cerastoderma edule. The sequence goes on from OX401404.1 coordinate 61,161,451, forward strand.
GTGTCGTCTGCTTCAGAAACCTTAAGTATTTGCTTTATTTTGATGAGAAAGACACTCAGGGTAGCAAACAGGTTAGATCTCAGGTTAGCCGCCAATTTACATGGCAACTGGTCTGGATCTAACCTTTTTGCAGAAGCATGAAGTTGGCTCCAGTACTATAAGGTTTAAGACACTACAGTGAAAAAGGATTAATTGCTCCGCATGAACAATTCACCCTTTTTTACAATAGTTTCGACCGAATATCACAGAGAAGCCGATTTTCAACAATCCATGGGTTTTTTGTTGGTCAAGACGAAGACGAGACATGCGTGGTGTTTTGTTCGCTAGTATAGGGTTAAACGCCGTGCCAACAACTTTTCAGTTATGTTACGGGTTTCCTGGATTCACAGTTCACTATTAGGGCTCTGAAGTCTCTTGCCAAAGGACAACCAAGGGTACAGGTGTGGCTCGAACCCGCAAACCCCGAGTTTTAAGACCGCTTTCTTAACCACTGAGTCACGCATGCGTAGTGAGTTTCGGATATGGTTTGGGTGACGTGCACTTTCATGCCGCCATGTATGTTAACTCTTTGATTACAGCCTTGAAAACTACTTTAGCCATTGCTCTATAATGGTTCCCCACTTTTACGTTTTAAGCATCGGGTGCTGAATTTGATTATGAACCATTGTGAAAAAGGCTAGATTGCTCCTCGTGAACAGTTTATCCTATTTTACAAAAGTTTCGACCAAATATCGTAGAGAAGCCGATATCCAATCGTCCTTTTTGCGAAAAATGCTACAGTTTTTATTTGTTTATCACGAATATGATACATTCGTTGTGCATTGTTTGTAATATATAGGGTTTACAAACTTTACATCTTTTTCAACAAGTCTTCAATTGTGTTACGGCTTACCTGGATTCACCAGTATTAGGCTACCGATGGAACTCAAGCCTGCCACTCCGAGTTCTAAGACTGTCAGCTTAACAATTGGGCCACACATGCAAAGTGAATATCGGATATGGTTTGCGTGACGTGTCTTCTTGTGCCGCAATGCATGTTGACTCTTTGATAACAGCAAGTATAACTATTTTTATCCCTTATTCTATTACACCTCATTCTTACGTATTAGCGTCTCCTGCTGAATTTGATTCTGAAACCACTGTGAAAAAGGGATAAATTGCCCCTCATAAGCAATTCACCATTTTGTCACAATAGTTTTGATCGTGTATCATAGAGAAATTGAAATGCAATCATGTTCTTTTTTGTCAACTGTCGGTGCTTTTAAGTTGGGCAAGTCGCAAATTTTTATGTACAGCGGAAAATACCAACTCTTTCATTAGACGATGGGCTTTTATGATTCGTTCTAATTGAAAACCTTCTACAAACGACAACTGAATTCGAACAAGAATTGCAAGATATTTCTCTAGAATGGTACAAATTATTGTCAAAAAGATGTTAATTGCTCATATGAGATATTTCGATTTGTCCATCAACTATTGAAGAAACGTCTCCAGTAGCTGTAAATTCTCCTTAATTGCTCAGTGAAGGATTAAGAAAAGTAATTGATTACTCTTGGATTGTCCATGGTGATAAAAGATTAACCCATAACTAAGTAAATACGTAATACTCATTCTAATAGAGCTGCTACATGAAGCATTAAAACAATAAGAGAAAAGAAGAAATTGCTTGTATCGGAACAAAATCTGTTTTTCTCACAATGCGTTCCGTACTACCCTTCTGCAAATGTATACCAATTTAGAAACATTTTTAATTTTGTTATAAGCTGTTCTATCAGGTAAAACGATTTCATAGTAAAGAATGAGTCAGAGTCGTGGGGTAAATAAGTGATAACACAGAATAAACATGGAGAAATTAATGAGTAGGTAGCTTGGCTGAGTAAATTAGTTATGTACAAAGCGGAGTAAGAGAGAGAGAGCATGTTTGGACATTTTTTTATCGAATATGTTAAACGTATTAGTTCTACTTATAGTACCCACTATTAAATAAATAACTTTTTATGCTTTCTTTAATATGTTCTCACTTAGTAACATCGCGTTTGTTGTTAAACTGTGCACTGACGAAAAAATAAATAATGCGTTCGGGGGGAAAATATTTTTGATTGACGATTGACTATATAACACAAATCGCTTATCGGGATATATAACATCGTTTAGTTCAGAGTACAACTACAATACCAGAATAACACTCGAGTTCGATACAAATATCTAGTTCCGGCGAGAATGGCGGGATTCCTGGTGGGCATCGGAAAAGCGGGCGAAGTAGCCGAGCGATCTCCGGCCGTGATCTCGGCAAATCTAAAGGAAGACATGCTACTCCATAAAAAACGCATGGTCTTGGACCGGTCGGCGCGCAATCTCGTTCATCAGATCAAGGTCGATCAGAAGGTCGTCTACAAGAACTTCCAATCGAGGCTGGTCAGGTCGAAACTAGCATTCGCCAGGCTGATGGGACAGAAGGACATCGAGAAGGATTTACGCGCGAAAAACATCGGCGGTTTGAACACGGATATAGTCGGGGCGGCCGATGAAGAGTATACGTTTCTAAGTAAACTACAGCAAAGACCGTGTACAGCTTCTTCCTTCTCGCCTCGCATACCGGTACCCACGAAGGACAAACATAAAAACCTGGGAGTCAGTGGAAAAGCGGAACCTAATGTATTGAGAAAAGCGGAACCTAATGTAATGAAAAAAGCGGAACATAACGTGATGAGAAACCCAAATGTTCAAGCAAAAGCGGAAATAGCCGGACATATCGAGAGGCCGGCATCAGCACGGATTGAAACAATATTTTCAGATTCTGGTTCTGTATCATCAAATAAAGATAATACTGTACGACCCGCCACAACAACCGGCGCTCGTGTAAACACAGACTTCGTTAGACACCAACTAAAGCTTGCTAAAGATAAACTAGAAACTAATAAATCCGGCACCAAACGTAGAGTTGAACAGAGTAGTAAAATGAATGTTAATCAACGAACGTCTACTGTACCAGATAACGATAAGAATGCTGAGAATTCAAAGGAACTCTACATAGATACTGATTCAGAGGTACCGAGTGAAACTAAAACTAAAGAACAATTCGTTTCGGAAGGTAAAAGCAAAGAGTCTATTCAAGAAACAAGAGATATAGAAGACGATCCGAAAACAACCGTTGCATTCGCGGACGAACTAGAGTTAGATCTGGACAAGCTTCGGCGTCCACGGACTGTCGCCACGACTGGTACGGGACATGCCGTGGACTCGAACTCGGACTCACTGCCTATATCACCCAAACAGTTCTCCAGGAGGGCTAGTCGTGCGTCAGACTTTTTCCAAGAGGAGCGTAAAATCGATCTTGTACAGCTTCGGCTTAATGCAGCTCGAGCCGTGGACTTCACGGACCAAGTACGGAAGTTCTGCGAGTCCGTGGACAGCACACTGGACTCGAAAAACAGGCCCACGTCCGACTACTACACCATCCGACTAGAGGCCTCAATGAAAGCGAGGCTGGAGTCCGGCGGCAGCATTGTTGATGTTCCTGGTACCCCGGACGACGAGAACCGGCGGGCGCTCGGTAACGTTCACATACGTAGTCTCACATTGCCGGATATCAACTGGAACTTCGACACATAGGCGCTGATGATTTGTTGGTGTTTGTACGGTTGGTATTTGGACAGACTCTGGGATTTCTTTAACATTTTGTTTGCTTTTGTTACGTCTTGACGGCTGTTTCTCAAATTCGTCATTCTTTTGATGTCGACCAATACAATATAATACAATACAAAACCATACAATATTTTATTCAAGTATCTTAGGCCTCTGGCCCATACACACTAACACATATACAAAAACACAGTGTGAGTGACAGAGCATATAGTTATAAAACGTAGAAAAAGTCATGAACTCTCCAGAAATTGTTAAAGTCGTTATATCGACTACCATGCAGTCCACGCCGTGAACTTCACAGACCAGGTACGGAAATTCTGCGAGTCCGTGGACAGCACACTTGACTCGACAAACAGGCCCACGTCCGACTACTATACCATCCGACTAGAGGCCTCGATGAAGGCGAGGCTGGAGTCCGGCGGCAGCATTGTAGATGTTCCTGGTACCCCGGACGACGAGAACCGGCGAGCGCTCGGTAACGTTCACATCCGTAGTCTCACATTGCCGGATATCAACTGGAACTTCGACCAATAGACTAAACGTTGATGATTTGTTGGTTTGTTTGGTTGGTATTTGTGTAAAAACATTGTGACAAAAGGGTCAATGGCAATGACTTATGAGCAATTTTACTATTGTCACAATAGTTTCTCAAGCCTTCTAAAGCAGATGTGTCAATATGAAATATAATGAAGTACGGCAATAAAGTGCCAAGTTAGAAGCGCTGCGTATATAAGCCAAGACGGTTTCATAACTTCGAAAGTAATCCGTAACATTTCATAAACAGTTTGAATGGAATTTCTTAAAGAACAGGACACACAGTAAGGTAGATCTGTTTATTTGATTATGATCCTTTTTTATAGTTTCCCAGCAAAGTTGCACTTGTCACAGTGGAGAAGAATCTAGTATCATATGAAAGAATACAATCTGTCTTACATTGAGTATAAATGTGTTGACAAAGTGCTTGTGAAGTATAGAATTAGTGTTATTTAAGTGATAGTCATAAGAAGTGAGTTGCTAGATGAATATCGAAATGCATATGGGATTTCTTATATCATTATCATTTTTATTATTTCTATCATCATTGAAATCGTTCAAACAATTTCCAAACAATTTGAAATTCCTCTCTCAAAGAAATATTTTAGATTTGCCCTGCATGTGTGTATTCTGTGGCAGCATTTCAAGTTGATGTAGGTCTTCTGAGACCTTCTTGTTCTATGAAAGATTGACTCATTGCACCATGTATGAATACGACAGATTTATCTGACTATGAGCTTGTGTGCTTAATGTCTTAATAAAATTATGTTATGTTATGTTTATCAAGAGGGAATGGTTACGAACTCCATCAAAGATATGGGGAGATAAAAACACTTCATATCATATATACAGTTAGGTGCAAGACCAAGATAAGCCTCTAACAAAAGCGAAGTCTGTTGACGGCATTGCTCTTAGTCCTTGTTATGTTGCTGTGTGCAGTACCATAACTACGGTACCCTGAACGAGCCTAGCCTACAACAAAATTACACAAGCACAGTTATTGCAATGTTTTGCTCACACAATACAGAGTGTTTGCTCCTTTATGGTGGCACAGACGTGTCGGTATTTTTTCTCTTCATCTCGTTATAACGATTAAGCATTCAGTAATATCACTAACAAGTTAGAAAGCTGTTCTTACGAGATCATTAAGTCGTCATCACGACTAAGTCACTCGTTAAAACGACTAATCTCGATTTAGTACGTCGTTTACACGAGATGATTAGCGAATCAAAACCTGGGTTATTTTTACACATAATCGAATGTGTTTATTTTTGTCAGCAATTTTCTGTCATGATAAAATGAACGGTAACAGACTTTATGATTCAGTCAACTAAACCGTTAAGACGAGTTAATTAGTCGGTATAACGACTTACTTATCTCGTTATAACAAGATAAAATCATTCTCTCTCACCGCTCTCCTTCCTTTTTTATATAATATACTGTGTACATGTACATTTAGTCATTTACATAAACGTTATTTGAAATGAAATGGAACGTAAATCCTAACCCTCGTTAAAGTTTGATACTAGGCCTAACGCTCACTATGGTTCCCGAGTCTGATACACCACGGACGGTATGACCGTTCCAGTGTTGGGTTCCAGCGGCGGAACAATACCGCTGTATGTACCACTGTAACTCTCTATATTAGCGTTCAAGTCTATTGGCGCCAGCGAGCCTCCGTACTCCACAACAACAGGCGATGCGCACGCATCCCTCTCCTCACTGGTCACGTGTCTCTCGAAGCGGCGATCCGTGAACATCGGCGTGACTACGGGGGAACGGGCGAGTTCGTCCATGTTCTCGGAAAGCCCCAGCGTCTCCGACATGCTGTTGTACGTGGAGGGCCCGACGGCTCCCGGGATGCCGCCGGAATCAGACTCGGACAAGCTGTTGTTGCTGGTGTTTCCAAGTGGATCTCCGCCCGCCACGCTAGAATCGAAGCTCGTTATGCTTGGGAAGGAGACGATTGATGCGCTGTCGTCAGGTATGTCGTCGTGCAGAGTGTTTGCTCCGGCTAGGGTTCGAGCCTGACTGTCTGGTCTCGTTTCGATAACACGGATAGCGTCGGGCTTCTGTTCGTCCAGTCCATCGCCGATATTTACGCGGAAACTCAGTTTACGTTGAAGAAGATTCTTCCTGGTTCTGTCGCAGTTTTCTTTCTGAATAATATGATAGCAACCAATTCGAAACACTATTTGATAAAAACGCATTGTATGCGTAGTCAGAAGAGATGCCTTAGAGAAGAAAACGAGTTGTTGGAGAGGTGAATACAGTTACGACTGTTTTGGGTTTTGTTGGATCGGAAATGTTAATCTTTTTCTGACTATTAATATTAAGCTATAACCCGGCGATTTGCATAGATGCATAAATTTCTTCCCAAGTATAAATAGCCTTGGGTCCTGGCCCATGCGTATACCTCGAACTAGGGGTTACACATGGCCTAGGACCCAAGACAAGGTTATCTGCATTTTTACTCGATCTATAGGCTATATGTATATATTTTACATATAAACTGTTACATTATTTAATGATTTTTTATAGAAACGAATTATATCACAAAAGGCGAAAAGAAATATTTCAGAAGCCGGATTACTGATTCGTACGCACTTGGTTAACCATGAAATATCGGAAAAATCACATTTGCTATGAAAGATCGGGTTTGTTCCAACAACGTGTACGATAATACTAAAACATGAGTCCTGTACGTTATCGGAAGAAGAGGAAGAAGAAGAACGTAATTTAACCTATGCGAAGGTAAACATAACTATTCAGTGAATAGCAAATGTCGTAGACACTTGCATGCAATATTGATTCGGTCATGAATATAAAGTACTAGTAAAAAGGTCACATAATTCCAGTGAATAAAAGCTTAATAAATATCATTTTGATTGCCTGCATGAAGGATCCTTGCTATAAAAAATACAAAATGTAACACTGAGAGCGGTTTTAAGAAAATATTTTTTGTAAATACACAATGCACGTTATGACATTGGTTATTGATAACATGGTATAGAAAATATCAGTTGGTAGAAATCATACCTTTTTATCATCGACATCTCCGCTTTTCGAGTTCCAATACAAGTAAATTCCTAGAAATGCTGCACTTGATCCAAGGCCGCCTAAAAGTAAAATGCTTGTTTTCATTATTTTGCATTGCGTGATTTTTGGAACGTTGGTTTAAACGTACAAGAGTGACGTCATCAAAACGGCTGACGTTGTTCACGTGACGAAAATTGTGTCAAAATTCTAATAATGTGTTATACTCACCTCAAAACGGCAAGTTTCTTTTTGTTTAAAATTGCCCACTTGAGAGGGTCGTTTACAGTTTGATACATCACGGGACACAAATCTGGTACCGTCATTTGTAAACAGATCTTTGAGTTGTTTCCCTTAGACTATGTCAAGTGGGACATCTTTATCGGACCAAGCGCTTTCTTTCTTTAGCATCTTATGTTTACCATTATGACTTCTAATAAAGGAAATTTGTATCGTTTACTTGAATTTTCCCAAATTCAACATTAGTATGTATAAATAAGATACGTGCACATGAAAGAAAACTTTGGAAGCTGCGCTTAAAAACAATGTACGAAACTATCCATTACTATCTTAGAATATCGGATGGTACTCGGCGCACAAATTGTGTTCGTTGTTAACTCGATGAAACGGTGGTACCACACTTAAGCGCGGGAAAGAAAACCTTAAAACGCGAAGGCAGAATGAAATCTGCGATTTTATCTTATATTGAGACTCTAAGAATAGGATGCCGGTTGAACAATAGCAGTAAGTGTTTAGAATTACGTTCATTTGTATTTTATTCTCGAATGCAAGCTCAAATTCAGCCCACAAAGTCATTTATCTTTGGTGTTTACTGCATCGATCGTCTTTTTTCTTTTTTTTTTTAACTGCAATCCGTCCAAATTTGTCAACCCAACTTGCCGTTGTTGAATAAACACTTGAACTGTCGTGGGAAATTCGAAAACATTTTAGGGGCTATTGAACTTAATTACAGCTTGTAACAGAAAAAGTTAGGCATTGGATTTGAAACATTTCGATATGTTTTGATGCAAAGATTGAACACCCGTGTTCTGAGTCTACCACCTTATCCACGGAGCCACGCAGGACCCATAAGCCACGCAGGACCCATAAGCCACGCAGGACCCTTAAGCCACACAGGACCCATAAGCCACAAAGGATCTATAAGCCACAAAGGACCCATAAGCCACGCAGGACCCATTAAATTGTGTCCAAAATATTTTGATTTTTATTTGCAGGGAGAGTTACGGTCCCCAAGACACCTGAACTTCTTGAAAATATCCGCTGCCATAAAACAGATGAATACCCAATTATCAGTTGTGAGGATGATGTAAGAATACTTCTACTTTGATCCGCCCAAAATCCCTAGGCGTTTATTAATGGCAGGCGCAAGTCTAGATACAAAGTCTTTTGGCTGATATCTGGTAGGCTAGTCAAAATGATTCGACATCAAGATTGCTTTTCTTTTCTGATGGGGCAATCCAAACAGTGGAGGAAAAAATCAAAATTAGATTTTCGGTTTTAAAGCACAAAATGGTCATTCAAAGTCAATAGATAAGACAACATATGTAAGGTAAACTCTATATACCATAAAATAATGGCATCAATTGCTGTTTGACATGACAAGAGATATTGCCTGATTAAAATATTTCTCAATATTTTCCTTTTGCGTCAAATTAGTTTCACTATCTGGTAGGCCTACTATGTTATGATTCACGCTCATCACTTGTTGGAGAAAAATCAATTTAACTAATGCACAACAGATAGCACTCTAGTGATATCTCTACCATTGATTGTATTGTTTAAACTATTATTTAGAAATCAAACAGCTTGATAGAAGCTTAAAGGTGATGGTTTGCTACCCAGGTAGTGGCCTTTTCCCTAATAATATAATATGTAGCAATGATTTCTTCAGATATAAGACAAAAAGAAGTCTCAAAGACAAAATTCTTTTTTCCTTTAGAATTATTTATTTGTCTCGCTTTATCTTTGACCTGTCACAAATTATGTATCAGAACATAACTGAAACATTGCAGGGTTAACGCTGGCCTTCGCAACTGGCGCCATTTGCGACAAAATTGAGAAATTGGCACACGAAAAACAAATTTGGCGAAAGTTGCTGATCATTTTCCGTTTGTTAACCGCTTGGTTGCCGATCGCGAGTCAATATTGATTTGTTTTTACTGTAAAACAGAGAACCGTGTATTGCTGGTTCCCGTTATCGCAGAACTTTGAATTAGAACTCGGGAACCAGCTTGTTTATCAAATGCCATTTCCAATACGGGATAATCCTGTTTCACAGCTGTTCAGTCCATTATCTGTTGATTGTCAAGTTTGTTGAAGGTGACACTTTCTCGTGTACACCATTTAGTCATTCGCCAGCTTTTACAACTTCAATTAAATGGAAATTATGACTTTGTTTACTTTAATTGCTTTCCAATAAAAAATTTTGCCCTTGCGCCTCTTTTAAAGAACTTGACATCAAACATCGGCGAAGTCAGTTGTGTTGTATGACAAATAACTGAAACTTTTTTATGCACCTAAGTTTTGGTATATAAAATCCGCGATTTTCTCTAAGTGACATTTAATTCTGAACCAACACAAGACGAGAATGACTTTAAATCAATCTTCTTAGTCGTTGAATATGCCTCCCTCTAAAAATCAAATTGACATCTGACAACTGTTATTTCAAGGAGGCTTGGAGGACAGGAAATAGTTGATTATAATATGATGCCAAGGTGAAAGTCATGTTTCTGCTATGTCCTGTTTCAAATGTTGACTGTGAGAGAGGATTTAGTCCATAGAACCTAATGAAAACGGCACTTAGAAATAGATAGAACAAACGAACACTTGAGAACCTCTTTAGAGTTGTAGATGACCCTGATGAAGGATTTCCCCTTCTACAGAAGACTATTTTGGCTCCAACTTATTGTATTTGGCTCTAATTTTTTGAATTTGGTGCAAGTGTTGGCGCAAAGAAAAATTTAGCCGGAGAGAACCCTGCATTTTCACTTGCTTAATTTGTTATGTGAGGATTTTCATTGCAATTTGATCATAACAGGAAACTTTTTCTCTTTTTCATCAGTCTCCTGTACCACCACTCGCTTGTGCTTTTAGCCAAGGTAAGTTGTTGTTTTTTTTTTGATGTGGATTTCTTTATAACTTCATTACTTTTGCATTGCCTCCTTAGCTTTAGCAGTATCGAGTCAAACTTTGAAGGGAGGGGTCCTGAGTTGGAACCCGGTTTGGTAGATATACTTTCTAACATTAACCCCTATAGTGCTGGAACTGACTTTATGCTTATGCAAACAGGTTGGATTCAGGCCAGCTGCCAAGTAAATTGGTGGTTGGCCTGTGATCTTACCTTTTTGCTACTATGAGTATTTTTCCTCATCAAATTAAACAGAAGTTTATGGTTTCGTAAAGCAGACAACACAAAACTCTATTTTTAGAAAATTACCAAGCATTCTAAGGGTTTAAATGAAGTCAATGAGACATGATATATTTCTTGTTACAGGCTTATTAACTATGTTTGCCAAGACATCCTCAAAATTAATGTTTAGAGGCTCATTCTTATGTCTTATGACTTAAGGTATTCCAACCCTGATAGAAAACTTGCTTTTGCTTTGGTTAAAGAATAAGCTGAAATATAATTAATAATAATTTATGAAAGAATTTATCATTTTAAAGGCTTTCACCAAGCCACTTGTCCAATATTTGTCTGATTTTGAATATTTACATAATGAATATCAATAATTCTGTTAACAAATCCATAGTAATTACCTCCCCTAAAATATAAACCTTTGATATAAACTTGTTTTTATAATGGCATTTGTTCTGTTAAATCTTTGACTTTTCTGATTTTCTCCATCAGGGGTTTAATACCATAAGCAATCTTTGCATAATGTTGATTTAGTAAATTTAAGTTTTATTTTGTATAAAGTGATGAATAAACATGCATTTCATAGTGATAAGTCACTATTTGTGTTCTATATAGTTTGACCTTGGAGAAATACGGCCTTGGGATAGGCTAAAGCCTTGGCTTTTGGACACACATCTGTTTGATTCTTAATTGAAGCAGGGTCTGTCTTGCAACTTTATTAATTCTCAATCAACATAAAAACTGGTTAGGTATCTAGGAAACTAAGTCAGGAGTGGTGTTATTAGAACTTGTTTCAAGGGTTTTCATTATTTTTTGGATTTAGAAACCAAGCTGTGATTTGAGGAGGCTTATGAAGCAAACACCCAAGAAAAATTAGGCATAACTTATGACCATCTATCATATTTTTTGTTATTTAAGCCGACCAAAAGTCGTTTAAAGTGGTCAAATTGACTGGCTGTCGGCTCTTAATGACAACATTGTGTTTTACAATCAGTGTAAAGGTTTAAACAAAATAGGTTTGCTCTAATTTGAGATATTGTTTTCAGTGAAGAGTTACAGCCATATCTTGTCATTGGTGGATGAAAATGGAAGTGTGACTTTGTATGACACAAACAATGCTGGGGACAATGCTATTTTAAAAGGTACCTCTTTCATTTAATGTATATGCCTTTATGCATGTTAGTTAGAATGAAGTTCATGATCTAAGAAGTTTGTTGTGAAAAACAGTTTTTACATATAAGATCTTGTAATCCATAGAGAACTTTTTTCCTCTGAAATCATGAATTTGAATTAAGATGGTTGTGTTAAATTTATTCTTTATTATTTGTTTCTTCTGTGAGATATTTCAATGATTGTTTTGGTTTTTGAAATCGATTTAATTTCATTTAAATGAAAATATGGCGCCTTACCTGGACCAATGCATGATGTTTTTAAAATTAACATTAATAATGTAGTATCATATGATATTGCTTTATCCTAAGTTTAAAATGCTTACAGTGCCTTTAGATGCATATTATACAGAGTAAGCACTTTGTAAACATCAAACACTAGTTAATTATTTATTCCCTTTAACAGAATGGTCAGCTCACAACAACGCGATATTTGATGTAAAATGGATGGGTGGAGAAGACAAGCTGTTGACTGCGTCCGGTGACCAGACAGTGTGCCTATGGGATGTCAAGTCAAAGGAAAAACTGCTTACTTTTAAAGGGCACACAAGCTCTGTAAGGTCGATTGGCTTCAGACCATTTGACGATGGTAAGACTTGGGAAAATTTCTTTGTTGTGTTACAACATGGATAAAAAATCTGTTAATTTTAATTATAATCAATGCCATTATTTTCTTTTAAGGTATTGTTATTGGAATGAAAATTCTAGTTTTATTGTAGCATCCGTGTACTGGTTCTGATATAATTCTGTCAATTTTATATTTTGAATACATCCACAAACTTGTCATTGTTTTCATATCAAAATGTATTGAGACCACTGTTCTGCTTTTAGTCATTTGTGAAAAGCACCACATTGATTTATTTTAGGTACAGATATGAGGTACTTTAATGCATTTGTTATTTGCATGGCTTCAACAGAATTTCAAATATTTTGTAATGCATGGCTCCTGAGGAATGTTGAAGGGTCAAATGCACTTAACTGTCAATATTTGTGCGCTTGGAGAGAATCGTCAACCTGCCTGAAGTCAACCAGAGAACTGTCTTGAAAGTCCCAAGTTTGCATGCAGCCAAGTCATTGATATGTACAGAAGACACATCTGAACTAGTCTCTTCTACCTTTTTTCTTGGGAAAATGAAGAAAATGGCAGAGGTCTAAAGAAAAGTCATGATTCTGGACTTGTTTCTTTTTGCCACTCTAAACCCTGTAATGTGTGTACTTATCAGAATCATGTCATTGAAATACATTTTGCTTTCCATTACTCTCCATTATATACTCTATTCTCTTCAGCGGTCTTCTCCTCTGGCAGTCGAGATGGCCATGTTAGACTTTGGGATGTAAGATGTAACATAAAAGGTAACCTTTGTTTCTAAACTTACCTATTCATCACACAACCTAACCTATCTCATCACATGGGGTGTTGTTGCTGGTTTCAAATGTAAGAAGAACTATTTGACAACTAGTGAATAAAAGTACATTTTGCAAGAATCATTACTCTTTTTTGTGTGACTAATCTCTGTGAGATACATAATTTTTATGACTTTTGTCATTTTAAAACCAAGGTTTGGTATGGGGATGGGGTGCTCATCTGTTTTTACAGGTATTCTTATTGCAGTAGATGATATTGAATGGAAAAAGCTAAAATGACAACTACTTTCTATGACAGACATGCATTATTTATTATTTATTCAAAATTATCGAAAGTGTTGTGTATAAAGATAAGTCTCTCATGATGGACAATTGTCAATTACACTGTTTTTGTGTGTGTATAGTCTTCGTTGATTTAGAGCTCTTTTCTTTAGCTCTAGTATATTTTTATCAATCAGGAATTTGAATAAAGGAATAAACACCAAAATGCAATTCATGTGATCAATTGAATTATCCCTTACATCATTTGAGGTACTTTGATGCACCTGCTGCAAAAGACGGATTCCACTGTTTTCTAAATGAGATATTGCTATTAGCAAGAAATTTCTTCCTGTTTTCACGATGGTTCCATTTGAAGTTAATACTTTTCATAATTCACTTTAGCAATATTCTGTTTCGTTTTCGTTCAAGTTACACAATGGACTGAGTTAACATGAAATAATTAAATTCCCCAGGGTACCATCTTACTAAACGACTTAAGGAAAGTATTTATGTTAATCAAAACTGATTAAACTTGAATATCGTATTAAATAAAAGTACACTATTACAATGTGACACATCATTGGAAGTGTCTTGGAGAGACAATTCCAATGATGTGTTACTTTGCAATATTGCCTAGCCCAATATTGAAAAAGGAGGGAATGTTGTTTGAAACTTACGCATAATTTTAGCATAAAATGTTTAGTAAAATGGTACCCAAGAACTTACTAGAATTCTCTGTGTACTAATATTTATATACTATCATATTTTAGATGAAAAGGTAAATTCAGTGAATGTGATCAGAAACGCCCATACAGTAACACAGGCCAATCCACCCAAAAGGAAAAGAGCTAGACCTGGTCAACCAATACAGGTATGGTATTATTTAGTTCACTCTAGATTTAAACAGACTGATCGAAGACCAATTCCTATTATCACTTCTGGTTTCTTCCAAATATAGAAAAAATGTTTTTATTTTTTTGTCCTCTGGGGATGCTATTGATGTTGTTTTGGCCCTGTCACTAGAGAAATAGGGGTGGCTAAATAGGTTCTCTGTATTGCCCAGTGCAGAAAAGGATTTGGCATATCATTTACGGGCAAATACATCAAAATAAGATTTTGCCGACCCTGATAAAGTAAAAAAGATAAAAGAATCGTCTCTCTTTGAAAGCATACTAGCGCTTAGAAAAAACTGAAAAACTTGGCAATATGAGTTATGAACTATGATAGATTATGACGAAACATAGCGAAAAACCACAGGATCATGACAATATAATGCCTGCCCACCAATTTAACTTCATTGTTTACATTCAAGTAACATCTAAAATAGCAAGGAGCTCTCAGATTAATGTGTGACATTTACCTGGTTAAAAAATCCACATAAAACACATAAAAATACTGTCATTTATCCAATATAAGCATTCAAATTGGAGAATTTCTTGGGTTTTGTTGGTTCCAAACGATTCTCGGCTGACCTTGTTTTATAGCTAATTGTAAACAACCTTATAGTATTCACTCCTTTAAAAGCATCATGTGAACATATTAAATTCTCATTTCCTCTGTAAAAGGGAATTTAAAGTACTTTTTAAGTTCGTATTCAATTATTCTAGAACTTTCACAATTTAAGTGTAAATGAGCGCTTTAGAGAATAATCCCATTCAAAGAAAAGTTCCTCTTTTTAAAAAACTATTCCCTCTTCGTTCCAGGATTCCCAACAGTCTGTGACGTGTGTCCTCTTCCAAGATGATCATTTACTGGCCACTGCTGGTGCTGTTGATGGGTAGGTTTAAATTTGTTTATTATTTGTCAATTTTGAAATAGGGTCTTAAACTTTATTTGAATTACTCTTGATTCTGCTTCCTGGATACATGATTACATCATGTGCTGATTGTGGATGGATTATTAATGGCAAAAATAGACCCAATAACTCACTAGACTTTAACCCTATTGTCTCATGACAGACATTCTGCCTCAATAAAACAGTCCTAAATGGATGGATAAGTAGACAGGGTTCACGCTGGCCTTCGCAAATGGCGCCATTTGTGACAAAATTAAGAAATTGGCGCAAGAAAAACAAATTTGGCGAAAGTTGCTGGCGCCGACTATTTTCTCCGAAAATTTTTATGTTTGTTTACCGCGTGGATACCGATCTCGAGTCATTATCGATTTGTTTTTACTGCAAAGCCGAGAACCATGTATCGATGGTTCTCGAAATCACAGTATTTTGAAATAGAATTCGGGAACCAGCCTTTACAACTTCAATTATCTGGAAATTATGACTTTGATTATTTTAATTGCTTTGATGAAATCCAAAGGCCTTGAATCAGATAGTCAGCCTTTCATACGTGATGGGGAGCATTGCTAATTATATACTTATATTGATTGTAGGTGTGTTAAAGTGTGGGATACCAGAAAGATCAAGTCAGAAAATTGTGTGGCAGTGAATAGTTTTCCATACAGTGGTCCCTCAAAACGGGCTCATGGTAAGTCTGTTCACTTTTACTAAGTAGCGGGATATGGATTTTACTGAGAGGCAGTCTCCTGACTGACTTATGGAATGCCGATGGTTCTACCCGCCTTGACCAGCCCTTATGTGCAGTTGAGTATGGGGTCTTCCTCCATCATTAATAGTCGGGCATCACTACATAACTGAAATAATGTTGATGTGATGTAAAACCCATATATTTATATATACTAAGTAGCAGCTTTGATTGTTACTAAAAAGGATTAAGGAGTATGTCCTTTTTATGTCCTCTCTGAACTATGAGTTTCTTAAAAGGTCATCTTGGCACAATTGAAATGAGTTTACACAGATTAAAACTTACCAACTTATTTAACCAGCCGTCTTCTTCCATCATTATGAGTGTGGCATTCCAACATAGCTGATATATTGTTGATATGATGTAAATTCTATATTGGTGTATATAAATAATAATGCTGTCTATCATCTATTACAGGCTATTCCAGTTTGGTGTTTGACTCGTACCATTCCAGACTGTTTGCAAACTGTACAGATGACGTCATCTATTGTTATGACTTTAATACATACAATCCAGTACCAGGTAAGACTCCCAGTGAACTTAAATTCAAACTTTCTAAGAAATGAAAATTGTCATCTGTCTAAATTGACCAGCTGCAGTGACAGCTTAAAATGATAATTCACAAATGATTAACCAATTAACCAATGAAATCATGTGCAAATCTTCAAGGAAACAAATGCATATGTATGTCTCTTGAAATGGTTCCTATTTAAGGGCTCAGTGCACCAAAGAAAAGGATTCACTTTAGTTGTGCATTGAACTCTGACTGTAAAGATGGTTATTTCTATTGAAATAGACGATATTGCTCTGATTTGATAGAATTCTTGATAAGAAGTACATAGATTGCATAAATGTGCATGTTTCCCTATTACAGATGTTTAAGAGCTTTGATTCAAAACTTGAGGCATTGGAAGTTCTTATCCTACCTTAGAAAAAGTAATTGATGATAAATTTTAATTTTGCTTTTGAGGTTAGGAATTAATTTAATGATATCTACACCTTTTATGAGATCTAAGACTTTTACCCTTTCTTTAATCTTTAAAGGGGAGCCATAATGCAACAGATTGTCAAATCTGAAAAATCTTCTAGAACACCTTTATGAAAGCATCAGACAATTGAAAAGAAAAAAAAGTTTGTATAGTGATTGGTTTAAAAACAGCTGGCTGCATATTAAGTAAAGAAATTTCTATAGAGAAATATGTTATGCAATTTGCTTACCTGTATTTTTTCAATATATTTCAGTGAAGACATTCCGAGGTCATAGAAACACGTCATTCTATGTGAAGGCGGTACTCAGTCCTGATAATGAGTATTTGTTGAGCGGATCAACTGATGAGCATGCATGTATCTGGCAGGTTGGTATATTAACCTTTACTACTACCTTCACTTTATTATTGCTTAAAACAGATCTTGATTAAGACACAATCTAAAATTGATTATCGTGTGACTCTGATTTTGATAATTCAAGAGATTTATGTTTGATTTATGATTTTATTCATTTTGAAACATTGTGATTGTTGCTTGCTTGGGTTATTTTTGGATTGTTCATACAATACAATGTGAGGGAATAAGTTTTATGTATTTGGATTCTGTGAAAATGTGTAAATTAAGTGGTATTCAGATGTATTTAAGAAATGTTCTGTTTTGTTTAACACAGGTTGAGCAACCAAATGCAAGCCCAGTCATCCTTAAAGGTCACAGGAGTGAAATATCTGATGTGGCATGGTGCAAAACAGATACATTTAGAGTGAGTTTAATACTAAATTAATAGTAAAAACTTTTTGCTTCACTAAATGGCTTTACATGCTTTTTTATTTAGTGCTTATCTGTAGAATATGTGCTAATTTTTGACAGTTTCAAGATGATATAATAAAGTTGAGAATTATGACTTAACAGTTAGAGCATATGTAGTATTGGAAAACAGTTAAAATTGTCTGAAATTGAAAATTTTCAAAGAAATCAAAGTTTATCAGTATCAGATGTTCTTGTTTTATATAGCAGAAAATAAGTGGATATTTGCTTGATAACCATCACATATTTGGTTCGATCATCACTGGTAAGGGTGTTGCATTTCATACTTTGAATCACAATATAGAACTTATGAAATATAAGTTATCTTCGTCGTCCTTGCTCAGAGATTCTCTGTGCAGAAATGTTTGGGGGTTTTTAACAAATGTATGCAACCTGCACTTCATTTGTTAATTCTTTTTGTGGTGCAATGATTTCAAATTGTAAGAATAATGCAATTATTTGTGAATGGTTGTGAACTTTGTAAAGAGTTTAAATCCTATCTGCTGTAAATGTTCTTAATGTTTAAATGCACAACTTTGAAAATACACCTTTGCAAGTAATTTTTCAAAAGGACTTCAAAGTTGTATTTGGAAGTTATCTAAGAATTTTTCATTAAGGTTTTGTAAAGATAACATATTACATTGATACTAGTCTGTCAATATTTGTTGATTTCAGATTGTGACGACCTCGGATGATTATACTATGAGGGTATGGAGGTTTGACCCAACAGTGAAGATCAGACGGGAGAGAGGTCACACTGATCAGATGTACAATATTACAGGGTCGGCAGAATGCACTCATCGAGATATAGGTACGCTGACAGATCTACATTGACCCATTTCAAGGGTACTTTACAATACTACTAGAAGTCCTTTACTGTGACTTATAATAGGATTCCACAGTACCCATATTTGTTCTAAGATATTTGTTGAATTTGCATTTGTCCTACGTGGTATAGTGGTTGAGGTGGTGGTCTTAGAACTTGGGATTCAGGGTTTGAGACCTAAAATAACTCTGGTTTTGTGGGAGTCTCCTCTGGGAAGACATATCAGAGTCTGAGCCCGGTACTGATAAATGTAGGAAAGCTGAAACACAACGGAAATATTGTTGACATGATGTAGATAAACACAAATTAAAGTAACTAATTAAAAATGTGTTCTGAAGGAGGAAAAGCTCACATTAAGGACATTTCTACAATTTTTTAACAAAATAATCCTCTCATAGAATTTTCTGAATTTTTTATATGTTAACTTAAATTTCATTGTGAATTCAAAAATGAAAAGAAAAAAGGAGGTTGACGAGTTAGTTTTTTTGTAAAAATTATGTTTACATGGTAACATTTTGGGGCAAAAATGTCAAAATGACATAAAGGTAATAAAATAATTTCTGGATTATTAACACAAAAAACATGAATTCATACATTCAATACTTTCATGGATAAAAGTTTTTCGTATTATGAAGGAATTCCGTATTTCCGATCTTGGTCAGGGCCGTTTTTCCAAATCGCATAAATTCGAGGAGAAAATTGGGGTGGGGGGGTAATTCTGCGTAAAATTTCACCATGATATTCCTGACGTCCAAGGACCGGCAGGTCAAATTGTTGTTGTTATCTTCACTAAACGGAGTAAATAAATAACGTTAAATAACTTTAACTTTCTGCTTTTCTAACTTTTGAACCTTTGATTTGTAGTGTTGTCATCTATTTCACCTTCAAAATGTAGAGAATAATATCAGTGTTTAAGTATATTTAAAGGCCTCAGATTGCACTCCGATATGCTAAAATCCAGGAGCTTCCGGGGGCCTCCGTGTACTTTATAATTCAATGTTATTTTAAATTACTACAATCTGAATAATTTTTGTAGTCCTAATCAGTTTTTCTAATTTTTTGTATTCGACAAAAAACAAAGAAATTTTTTTATTTACAATGTATATTACAAATAAATGAAGATGTCTAAAAATTCCTGTCATAGAATTTTCTTATTTTTCAGTATTTTAAGTAAAATTTAATCTTGAAAAACAAAATGCAAAATAATGTATATGTTGACGATTTAGTTTTTCTGTAAAATGACAGTTTCCATGGTAACCGTTTTTGAAAAACATTTATGATAATGACTAAAATAACTTTAAACTTGAAAAATAGAAGCTTGAGGCTTAATATGTATAAAAAATATGTAAGGTTTTCAATAATCTTTAATAGTTTTATGGATAATATGATTATTCTTTGAAAAAAAATGCATACAGTAATTTTTATCCGAATAAAAACGTTTATCCGACTACTGTGAAAGTACCTCTTCGGTAACAGATTATTATCTCCCTTGGATGCACAGATGAAGTGAGCAGAAAAAACTACTGAGAACGTCCTTAAGCTAAAAATACATGTTATTTTTTGCCAGTAAAGCAGTAGCTGTATTAATTAATGGAATAATTGAATAGTTCAAAGGAAAATTTGGCCTTACAATGATTTATGGATGATTTCACATGAGCGTTTTTAGCTCACCTGAGCACGTAGTGCTCAAGGTGAGCTTTTGTGATACCGAGATGTCCGTCGTCCGTGTGTCCGTGCGTGTGTCAACAATTGCTTGTGAACACTCTAGAGGCTACATTTATGATCCAATTTTTATCAAAATTGGTCAGAATGATTGTCTCAATAAAATCTTGGCCAAGTTCGAAACTGGGTCATGTGGGGTCAAAAACTAGGTCACTAGGTCAAATAATTTAAAAAGTTTGTGAACACTCTAGAGGCCACATTTATGGTCCAATTTTGATGAAAGTTGGTCAGAATGATTGTCTCAATAAAATCTTGGCCAAGTTCGAAACTGGGTCATGTGGGGTCAATAACTAGGTCACTAGGTCAAATAATTTAAAAAGCTTGTGAACACTCTAGAGACCACAATTATGGTCCAATTTTTATCAAAATTGGTCAGAATGATTGTCTCAATAAAATCTTGGCCAAGTTCGAAACTGGGTCATGTGGGGTCAAAAACTAGGTCACTAGGTCAAATAATTTAAAAAGTTTGTGAACACTCTAGAGGCCACATTTATGTTCCAATTTTGATGAAAGTTCATCAGAATGATGGTCTTAATGAAATCTTGGCCAAGTTTGAAACTGGTTCACGTGGGGTCAAAAACTAGGTCACTAGGTCAAATAATTTAAAAAGCTTGTGAACACTCTAGAGGCCACATTTATGGTCCAATTTTGATGAAAGTTGGTCAGAATGATTGTCTCAATAAAAATGTTGGCCAAGTTTGAAACTGGGTCATGTGGGGTCAATAACTAGGTCACTAGGTCATATAATTTAAAAAGCTTGTGAACACTCTAGAGACCACAATTATGGTCCAATTTTTATCAAAGTTGGTCAGAATGATTGTCTCAATGAAATCTTGGCCAAGTTCAAGACTCGGTCATGTGGGGTAAAAAACTAGGTCACTAGGTCAAATAATTTAAAAAGCTTGTGAACACTCTAGAGGCCACATTTATGGTCCAAATTTGATGAAAGTTGGTCAGAATGATTGTCTCAATTGAAATCTTGGCCAAGTTTGAAACCGGGTCATGTGAGGTCAAAAACTAGGTCACTAGGTCAAATATTTGAAAAACCTTGTGAACACTCTAGCAGCTATATTTATGGTCCAATTTTGATGAAAGTTGGTCAGAAGGATTGCCAAAATGAAATCTTGGCCATGTTTGAAAGTGGGTCATGTGGGGTCAAAAACTAGGTCACTAGGTCAAATAATTTAAAAAGCTTGTGAACACTCTAGAGGCCACATTTATGGTCCAATTTTGATGAAAGTTGGCCAGAATGATTGGATTATTTACCATAAGCTTGACTGTCTTAAAATTTTCCAAATTTATTTACTGTTGAAAACCAATAAACGACTTTGAGATACATTTTCCAATTGTTATTATTTTAATTTGCCCAACCAATTGTTACTGTCCCTGCTTTCACAAACCTAAATTTCCTTCATCTTAATTCTCTTTGTCTTGGTGAACATTAACTCAAGAAGACAAATACAATACACATAAAAAAATGTTAACAAGCAAGAGCATTGGCTTAGAGTATTCAATGCAATTAGCACTTAGAAGAGTTTGAAACATACCAACCACTCTGTCTTAAATATACCTCTTTTTCAAACAGAACTCAGGTGAGCGATAAAGGGCCATTATGGCCCTCTTGTTTATGTTGTGTTTCTTTGTTGTATTTTGTTTGCCTGCTGTTGATTTTATTTTTTTTTTAAGTGGTTACATTATCATTTATAAGGAAGAAATCCCACTTTTCTAAAGCGCTCATTAAGGAGATTTTTTAACAAAAGAAGTTGCAGGGAATAATTACTGCTTGTTTTAAGCATTGGTAAGATTGATTTGCCTTAATTTTTGGTAAGATTGATTTTCCTTAATTTTTGTAGGCTATCACCTCTTCCCCCTACTTATTTAGAAAATGTGATACATTGTGAAGAATTTATGAAAATGGTTTGATTTCTATTTCTCTTCAAGCTTCGTACTCAAAGATTAATGGGATAAGGTAGAGAATATAGTTAAATTATCTTGAGATTTTGTTTTTTTCCAGGAATATCCACCCCAATGACACCAACGATAAGTCCAAGAAGCTGCCTGAAAAGAGCTGCATCTGCACCAGTCAGTGGGCCACTCCAGCTGACGCCAAAACGTCCCAAACTGGCGGTCATGTCTACCCCATCACCCTCTATCAAAGCCTGGTTAAAACGTAGTGCTAGTGACTCCCAGGTGTCCCCTTCAACGGAGGGAGGGTGTAAAAAAACGAAATTGACTGAACATGCAGCAGAGAAAAGAATTTCTGTGAAACGATCTGCAAGTGAAATGGAAAGTGATGAAAATGTACCAGTGGATTCGTTAAATGCAGAGAAAAGGTTGAAGTTGGCTAGTGTTAGCAATGATTGTGATATTGAAAAAAGGGTAGCTCAACCTGTCTGTAAACGTGCTTTGATACAGAGTGATAAAATCGGAGAGACAAAAGACAATGAAAATAAAAAACAATCTCCCAACAAAGAAAATGGAATTCAGACTCATAATGGGATTAAATCAGGTTTAAAAACCACAAGTCCAATGAAAAGTACTCGTGTTTTAAAAGAAGCAGACACAAACTCAAGTCCAGAGAAAAGAAAAGATGTCGCGCAAGAATTTTACTCTCCAATCCGGTCACGAATAATAGAAAAAGATTCTGGGCAAAATGTTCAATCTCCGACAGCCAACCTGCCAAATCTAGCTGTGGATGGACCCCTTTGGAGCCCCAAACAAGCTGTGTCTATTAATAAAAACAGTAAAGGAAAAGTAGACTGGTTGACAGAAATGAGAATTCAGAAATTTTCAGTGACTAGCCCACGAAGTTCCCCCCACAATAAACAGTGTAGCCGAAGTCTGCTGGATAAGCTGACTAGTAGTGTTAAAGGGGAGACAACGCCTGATAAACAGAAACGGGAACAGCCAGAACAAGGGGCAAAATCAAAGACTGTTGTGAGTATTCCATATGACATTTTACTTTTGCCAAACCAGACGATTCTTTTATTGAGTGAAGTTGTTGTATATATTGGAACCTGTGGACATACGTTTTGCAAACTTCATAGGTTTATGTATCTAGTTAAAATCTATACCCTCATCAATTTAAGACCACTTGGTCAAAGGTCACGGTGCCCATCTGATCAAAAGTTAAATTTTTAATCTTGCATAAAATAGATAAACTATGTTATTTCGTGTCTCAATGTTTTATCAATTTACATTTATACTGCGTTCTACTCTATTAGAGGTCTTTTCTCTTTCTTCTAAACATACTTAATTTAAAATTTAAGAAAACTTTAATGCAACAGTATAAATTGCTTTTGCATCAAATGTTTCTACCTGTTTTCACAAAGATTTCATTTTGCATATGTCTTTATAATCATGACCTACCTTTGAACTTGGAATGGTTACAATATTGAATGAGAGTATGAGTCAAACAATTTGTAAGTGATCTGTGTTGACAGGTGTAAGAATTCTTTCTGAGTGTTGTTTTTTGTCTATTTCAGAGTCCTGTTCGAGGAACAAAGTCAATAACCTCATTCTTCAGTAGACCACAGAATGTGTGAGACTAGGAGTCTAGTCAGGGATTTTTATCAAGTGAAGGGAAAATCATTGTTGGCTTATGAAATAGGGAAACTATTAAAAGATTTCTTCATTTAGTATGAAAAATGATAACTTGTTAAGATAGACTGACAATGATTTGAGCCCACAATATGATATCCCTAAGACCTACTAAGAAACATGTTATTGTTCCATACTCTTTTGCAATATTGTCTTTTGTTCCTTGTTAGATAGAAGTCCTAATATTCTAAAAAGAAACTTGTAAGTTTGTAACTCCTTTCTCAATGGTTTATTACTTGACAACATCTGTTTTAGAAGGCTAGAATACATTGGGACCCAATGGATTAAAAGAAAATGCTCATAGAAAACCATTGTGACATCAGGATGAATTTCCTTTTTGAACAAGTTATCCTGGTGTCACAATGGTTTCTAAGCAATATCATGATGCAAACATGTTTCTTTCTTTGTCGTCATTCGGCATTTTGCTGTTGCTTGCAAATTGGACCAGTCAAAGATTTCCCCATGGGGAATGGGTTTAGCCAAGTAAGGGATATACCTTGAAATGTAGTCAAAAGTTAAAATGACATTTAGTTGTTAGCCGAAAGGATACATGTACCAAAATTGTGTTCAATCAAGCTGTTTCTATAACTTTGTTCAACAAAAGATATGGTCAAAGTAGTTTAATCTAATCATGCATAATATTAGAGCCATTTCTATTGTGGTTACTTTTGCTCAAAATTTATTTTACTGCTTGCCAAATTATAAACCGATAATGTACTTAATCATGTTTATAGATATGTGGCTTAGTTGATTCAATTATTGAGTTTGACAATGCAAATCTTGTTTTGTTCCTTTGTTTACATTTACATGTCCAATGTAGTGTTTCATATCTTAAAGGTGCTTGCTCACAGAAGCGAAAATTTGAAAGTCAAGATTAAATGTCATAATTGAAACTGTACAGTTTTTTGTATCATATATTTAATTAAAAGTAGTGATTGAAAGCATGATGAATTGAAAGCATGATTAATTCAGGAACCGTCAATTTAGCCAAGTATATACAGTATATATGCAATAGATGATTAAAAGCGATGACAGCCTTTTGGATTAAAATACTTGTTAATTCACTTTGTCCACACTTTAAAGAGTTTAAAAACATCTAATGTTTCTTCCAATGACTATTCTTCGTTGTGTATCATATAACAGTACAGCTGTTGTACAGTTTTCAAGAAAAAAAACTTCCAAATTTGCTCACATCGTGAAGAAGCCCCTTTAAGTTAGTAATTAGAACAGCTTATGGACAATCTCTTATCTTAATAGATGTTCTGTGTGTCGAGGGTCCTTGGTTTGAGTCACTCCAACACAACTCACTTCATGGGAGTGTCCTTTGGCAAGACACCTTAGAGCCATAGCCTTGTAGTGGTGAAACCTGGGAATTTTAAATCTCGTAGTAGTCGCCAGGATTTGTTTTCAGACGCTGGGGTACTTTTTGCCAGGTTTGGATGTTCAGCATAAAATCGGGCACCTTCCTCTGTTAGTTTCGTTTTAAATATACGTCCCAAAATATAAAGTTATTATGTACATTTTTGAATTAGAGGACGAAAATTACTATTTTAAACCAAATCAAATGTATCAAAAAATGTTGGGACGCAAGAAGACTGCCTATAGTTCAAATTTGAAGCACTGTGGACAAACCTTTAGCACAGTAGAATCAATTAGGGTTCAGGCGCCGGGGCCCCACGGCGCTTCAAATGCCAGGGGAAGACCCTCGATCTTGCATTACTGAAAAAGCGTTGGTAGCAATTGCTTCATAAGAGTTTATCTATTAATTAAATTATGTTTGAAGACCATGCATACATTTTAATACAGAAAGATAAAGTAAATCTTGGCAATCAACTACACTCATTTCTAATTTCCAAGCATGTATTATAGCATCATCATACTGATGTGTTTTTATATTATTATCACTCAAAATGATATGATTAAAATGTCTGTTTTGACAATAATGTAAACATGTCTTTGTTATCAAATTTTCTGAATTCCCCCTCAGTGATTTTTCTTTGATGACTTTGATTGTTTACTTTTTTGATGAGTCTCTAACAAATCGCCCATCGTTGGCAAATTTCATGGACGCCGCAATATTTCAGTTTGAAATGGCTTACCCTATGAGACGGTTAACAGCAAAAATGTCTTGGCCTTTAACCCTTTACCAAACGCCAAATTTGGAGTGTCCCAAATTGATAGAGTTTGCAGACGACATTTCAAAGTCGGTAAAGTATGGGATCTTTCTCTGTGATTGTAGCCAGGCATCGCAATATAAGTGAAATACTGTTGACGCGATGTGAAACCCTAACAAATACAACTATTATAAGGGAATGGGTTGAAACCTGGCTTTATACTGTTGTGGGAATGTTAGTCGGCATTGGACACTGAGACTTGTTTTACATTATCTAGTATCGCCATCAAATCGACATGGCAGCTAGCATACATGTATGCTTTTTTGTAGATCTGACCATCAACGCTCTAGCCTGATTTAACCCTTTCCCAGACAGCAGATTTTCGACTGTCCCAATTGAAAGAGTTAGCAGACGACATTTCAAAATATTATGAAACTGAAAAATTATCTTCATATAGATCGTCACGAGCAATTTGTTCTTTTCGCACAGTTTTCTAAAGTCGTCTGCAACAAAGTGGTTAAATATCGTTATTGTTTGGGAAAGGGTTAACAGAATGTCGATGGTGGTACCTGTCTTGCAAGCCGTTGGTACCCTTCCAAATGAACATGAAAAGTGTGTGTTGGGAGGGGGGAGGAGAGAGGAACAAATCGGGTTACATTGATTTGATAAACCGAATGTTGGCCAGTCATCGAACCAACGCTGTTATGGCAAGAAGAATGGGAGATGATAATAAATAAACTACACAATGAAGAATTTGCAGCAAGGTTTAGAATTGCTTTTGAAATATTAACTTCATTGTGACTGTCAATCTTTGTCTGAAAACAACGTGTCAAAAAGCGAAATAGTTGGAAAGAAGTAGACCCTCCAAATTTTGACAGATGCTCAAATTCATGATTTTCCCCCTCTCAAAATCAATCCTTTGACATATCATGTTGCTTTCATTCCAAAATTGATGAGTATGTTAAGTTTGGAACTATTTTTTTATCTTTTTTCTTCCGATTGGTTTTATTGAAAACTTTACACATTGGTTGATCCTAAAGTTGTTTAGATTTCCCCGTACGCACCTTAATCAGCAATTCCACTAATTTTGTGTGCAAAACGAAACTGAACGGTTAAAAATAATAATAGGCCAATGTATATATAGAAAAATGATATTCTTTATTTACAAATTGACATGGCAATAACATAACAAAACATAATATGGTCGATTCTGGTCACACCAAAGAAATACGAATACCATTCTAACAAAACGACCACACATTTTTCTGGTTTCAAGATTTAAGCAGCGAGAACCTGAAAACCCTACAGTAATAGGCCTATAAACTGAATTTAACCTTTAGAATGCTGGGTATTTTGTTTAAAATAGAGTTTTTGTGTCATCTGTTTTCCAAAACCTTAAATATCTGGTAAATTTTGATGAGGGAACATATTCAGAGTGTCAAACAGGTTAGATTACAGGCCAGCCGCCAATTCACTTGACGGCTGACCTGGATCTCACCTGTTTGCATAAGCATGAAGTCGGTTCCAGCACTATAAGGGTTAACCTCTGGACAAGCGTCAATTGTTAACCCATTCTCTAACATGGAATTTTTTGTAGGTTCGAAATTGAAAAAAAAAGCATCAGACGACAAGTATCAAGCATGCAAAATGTCGATGTTTTTTTTCTTCTTGGTGGTACTTGGAAAAAGTTATCATTACAAAAGAAGGAATTTCCCACTACGAAAATAGCATCCCTGTGTCACAATGGTCCGGGCAAATGTTGTTTAAAATTCCAACGGGTGCATTATTAAACCGCAAATCCTCGTGTATAGAGAAATTGGTTAATTTGTTTCAAATAATAGGGATATATTTTTTTTCTCAAATATCTGTTTGACTAATAACACTATGATCTGCAGCCGGATATGAATAGGAGACGAGTAATAGTAGCGATGCATATATAACACGTATTCATACCTGTTTTAGGGCCCAACTTTTGTTGACATTTTGAAAAACGATCTTGAAAAAAGAGCTTTTTGTACACGGAATTGTGTTTTTCCGAGATTAACACAGTGTGATGTTCAGATTCAACTATATGGAGCTAAATCAAGCTCAAACTTAGCCTAGTGGGCCCTGGCCCGTACATATGCCTCGCACTAGGCTTAGTGCGGGGCCTACGCTCGGGCCAGGACCCCGACTAGCTCAAACTTAGTCTGGTTCCCGCCGTACAATTATACATTGTAATGTTAAGGGACAGGTAATCCACACTCAAACTCCCAACAGCGGTTATCTCCCTTATGCGACGTTGACCATTGGCAAGGGTGAGTTTGGACAAAGCTCTTTCTGATTGGATGATATCGATTTATCTATCTTTATGGGTTCAATATTACGTGTCCACATAATTTCAGTTATGTTGCAAAACACGACTCATAAAGACGGAGGAAGACCCATAACTAAACTGCCCATTAAAGCCGGTTCAGCAGGGTCTATCTATCTATACTGCCTGTTATGCCTGTTGGCATATAGGGCAGCAACAAAGCATTTTCATTCCTATCTGTTTTTTGCCTTTATTTCGATAGTACCCCAGGTTTAGTGGTTCAGCAGGTTAGACGCATCTAAATCAATCGCGAGGCTGCCTCCCATGGAAGTCCAAATGTCGCCAACGGAATTTGAACATGCACATAGAAAAGCCATCTGATTTAAAGTTCAGTAATTTAACCACTTTGGCAAGAAGGCCCCCGATTGAATGATTTAAACTCTTTTTCTCTGATTGGAAAATTAGTTCGTTGGTCAGACTTTGGCGAATCTAGAATTTTGAACTCTTTTGAGTTAGAACTCTCGTGTTATCCCTGATAAAGTTTGAATTAACTGCTTCCCTAAAACACAAATGTGCTTTATGCCACAATAACAGACGATATGGTTAAACAAAATGAGAATTTTCCCCTTTTATCACGATGTCTTTGACATCATATAAAAGAGAAAACACTGTTTTCAATACAATTTACTGTCGTCTGATGTTCCTCTCAATTTGGACCAGTCACAAAACCCATTATTATGGGAAGACGATAAAGAGGGTCTACGCTGATCAATAGACCCTACCTCGGCGATGTTTCGAAAGTAACTTTCGACGCAAAAATTAAAAAAAAACACATAAAAACAGAGTTAAAGTTCTACACTCATTATACACTTCTGAAAGACTGTATTGTTTACCCCTTTATCACCTTTGTTACACAAATCATGAACATTTCCTGGAATTGTAAAGCATTGCACTTTTCTGACTAGATGTTCAGTTATTCACCATTACTGATGACTCTGTAACTGCACACACACGCGCTTGTTTTATGTCGCCTGTTACACAGACTAAACATTACACTTATTTCATGTTCACTCGTTTGTTTTGTTTAGCTCGACTATCATATATTGCGATATATGACGATTCACCCGAAGTTTGTAACCTTACACTTATATTGAGGTGTATTCCCCAGATCACGGAAATGCCCGAGTACTTACGATTGTTACGAATGATTTCATAGTTAGAAAGGTCCTTTGTAATTTGCGCATGTTGATTATTGCACAAATCATTGTCACAATACAGGTTCGTAGACGGTCTACTTATAATACGCAGTCTCCCGGATGGAAAGCTGGTTCCCATCTTAGCAACCGGAAATTAATATTGGTTGATACCGACAATCTTAACACATCGGGTTTATCCAATGAAAACGTGTATTTCTCAGCTCACGGAAATACCCGGATAGTTCCGATTGTGATACCGGGTGACATATACAATTATTGAATGACACTTTTCCTTGAAAGGATGACGCTTCGAACTGACTCATCTGGTTTATTCAGTTTACATGTACGTACTATCTGCAAGATATATCTTATGTTTGATATGTCAAACAAGAAAACAAATTGATTTCAACCTTCTCGTTACGTTACGCATAATTCTTTGTTCTTGCCAAACTGAACTTTAATCTGAACTTTCCATATTTATTTACGTTTTGTGCCGTTTCTTTCCATTCAATTGAATGTCTTTGTGTTAGATATAAAGAATTGCACAGACAACAGTTTCCATCTGAAACACCTGAATCATTTGTAGATAAGTCTATAACGCATGACACGGACAACACTTTCCCCGATTGGTCCACAGACAAGGGTTTCCATCTTAAACACCCGAATCATTTTCAACAAAGTCTATAATGCATTACACTGACAGCACTTTCCCTGGTTGGTCCGACAGTCCCCGGTCTTTTGTACGGTTTCTATGGTTTCCCTGATGACGTCAGTGATCCCTTCCTTGGTGAGAGCGGAGCACTCGATGTAGGAGGCAGCCCCGGTTCTATCGGCGAGCTCCGCCGCCTCTTTAAAAGACACGCGTGATTTGGCATCCACCTGTAGGGAGAAAGTTTGATGAAAATGTAAGGTAGGTGTTTAAAGCAAAGTGTTCGTTTTTCCTAGAGGTGCTTGTTTTACAGTAGTGAGGATATTCAAAAGTTAAAAGTTAATTACTTCAAAACTGCTCAACAGCTGTTTCATTCCAAAAGCGTAACATCGCCTTCGAGTTCTACCGCATATAAATTGTACATACATGTACTAAAATAAATTGTGGCTTCCTGAATTTATCATGTATTTAAAAGATACTGTAATGGTTTATCAAAGAACAATACAAAATCGTATTGTTTTCAACATTCTATTTTGTCTTTCAATTTTTCTTTTGTATAAACACGCACCATTATAACGGTTTCCCGGCCGAATACAGACTACTTTGGTGATGTAGAATGCGCCGGGCAGGGAAACAGTCTCCAACACGTTGATAACTATAAGTGTCAGCCTTTATGTACCCAACGCTTGAGAATTAATTACTCGAGTATAATAGTAATAGATACTAATAATTCAAAAAGACCCACTTGAACAAATGGCCGTCCTCATGGCACTTTTTGCGATTGGGATTAAATTACGCGCATGTGCATACTAAGTTAGCTGCATCGGCTTGGTAGCGTTTTACTAAACATCTTACTCTAACAATTTGTTCAAAACAACTTTCCCTCTTATTTCAATAATGAGATAAGCAATATTGCAAAGCAACACATCGTTGGAGACGTCTGATGACGTATCACAAGACAATATTGTGCTTTTATCCTTGTTGTGTTTGACTTGTTTATTGTAATAGATACTTTACATGTATATCAGTTGGATTTATTCTAATTATTATAATTGAGTCGTTTAGTAAAATGCTTACCAGACTCATAGCATCATTGGTGAGTAAATATGTCCTTAATCATAACAGGCAGATAGACAAACTGACTCTTGATTTACAAATACAAAAAATGCTTACGTTACTGTTTGTGTCGTCATTTCGCACATCAATCCGGGTACCAACCAAGATAAAAGGCGCTTTAGGTAGGTAGTGTTTGAGCTCTGGTACCCAGTGTTCCTCCACACTGAGTAAAGTGTCCTTGTCATCGACGGAATAACATATCAGAAAGACATCACAGTTCATATAGGATATAACGCGTAATCGATCATAGTCCTCCTGAAATCAAACAAGATTTCATACTAGTATTAAACCCATCGTATCTACTTGACAATCCCCGGTACAAGCCGGTAGATACATGTATACCTACACCAGTACTTCTCTTGTATTTTTCACTTGCACTTTTCACTTATTTCGAATTGAGTTTTATGATGTTGTATCATATTCCAAACAATGGCATACTGATCGTCTCTAATATCATTTGATGGAACTATTTTCTTGCCGACTCTAAGCTTAAACTATTCCCAAAGCTCAGCAAGACCCTAACATTCTTTATCCTTACTGAAAAAACACCTTATGCTCGTGACATATTTTTGTTATCAATCGAATACAGTTGATTATGATCAGTGTTCCCTTTTATATTCTGACTTGAGTACATATTCAGAAAATTCTTTCTCACAAAGAAAAGCTGTCAAGCTCTTAACACTGGCTTTCTTTTGATTGAATGCTCCATCGATTTCTTAGTGCCCTTAATGCCCCCATTTCAATTTAACCGGAAGTAGTTTGAAATCAATGAAGGTAACTCATCAAGGTAGATCTATTGTAACAACCAATTCGGGAAATGTCTTTATATACCCGTTATCCAAGGGCCATGTAGAGAAGCCATTGCAAGTATTTTCATTTTCATGTATGTCTGGTTTGGCCCGACCCATTATAATCCATGCACGGGGTGGTCAATTTACTTTTGTCGGAAACATATCAATGATGATACATTTAGCGTTAAGTTTACGTTTGAAAAGGGAAAAACTCCAATTAAAGTGTCGATAAACAAGAATTTCGTGTAAATATGATGATCAATTTTATCCCCACACTTTCGCATCTCTGACGCTTTTAACATTCCAATACTACCTAATTGGCAGGAAATCGATTCTTTCATTAATGGTTGACAAATAACTTGAAAATAGTACATACCTTGCCAGCAGTGTCAAAAAGGCTAAAATGGAATGATTTTTGGTCAAGCATCACAGTTGCTGAAAATAGAAAAAAATCAATTGTATATAATTCTTTCAAAACTTGATACCTAAGTCAGTATGATTTCTAGCAACTACCCAATAACACTGGATAAAATGGCTTACAATTGGGGATACTCTTAATAAAAGATGCAAGTTTTGAAGAGTCGTATTTTCGGTTCTATTCGTTTTTCGTGATTATGTATCTAGATTTCAATTTGTGAGCGATGTTATTTGGGGTTTACATATTTTGTTTTTGGAATTGTTGATTTTTGTGTTGATATTGTTGTATTATATACGCTGATGGCATAAACTGAATATAGAGGTACATGTATTGGTATTAGAAATAGCGAATTAATTGAGACAGAAAATCGTGGAATTGCATCAACTTGGGTGGACTGCAGGGGAGTGATCCGAAACCATAACAAATACTTTATCCAGAAATATTCCGGATACTGTTGTTATTACAACGTACACTCATTCAAACACGCATACCAAGGTCAAAGAGAATAAACCTTTGTAATTCATTACAACAAACCCACACATAATATCATTTTGTTATCCAAACCATCTAAATTTGAAGGGTACGCCTTTGTCAAAAGAAATAACAAAATGGGTACACTCATGTACAACACTTTTATTTATTACAAGATTGAGCTGCTTATTAATCTTTTCTTGATCTGATTGAAGGGGACGTTCGAATTCTTAGAATATAATTCTAATAATGTGCAATAGTACATATATGCACATCTTACTTGTTTTCCATCTAAAATTGATTTTAACCTTGCGTTGTAAAAGAATTAGTAACTCAATCTTGATTTTACGTTGTAAATATCATTTATGTGTAATGTATGTTTTATGTTAATAATTGTCTCTTATAATTCAAAATTGAATGGCCATATGCATATATTTTAATGTTTTTAGGCTATGTATATATTTTTATACGTATAGAAATGTATATGTATATGGATGAGACATTAATAAAGATTATATATATGACTCATGTACGGATATACATAATACGTTTTATTTTCATGAAATGAAAATGTTTCTTAAGTAGAAGCAGTATTTTATTTACATAAACGCTATATCAATCAAATAACGCATGCAGTCCACATATCATCCCGGAAAAAGAACAAATACAATTTCAAGGAGTGTCATTAAATCAGACAGATGGTGACTTGCACATCCAAAGTCTTAACTCAATAATATTCTGTTATCCCCCTTTTTCAAAGAAAGCAGCCAGTAATCAATTGTAGAACAATACTGCGTATAGAATGTCTTGGGAGAGAAAATTTGCTTATAAACATATTCCTTAAAACATTGCAGATCGGACATTCTAACAAAAAGTGATATTCATCTTCGGCTTAAGACAAGTCTCACAATAAGCATTTCCTGTGCGATACAGTGAAGCCTCGATTATCCGGACTCCGATTATCCGGATGTCTCGCAATCCGAACGAAATTGTAAGGGAACGGAATTATTGTGCAGTTATTTGCTTAACCAATTACCAAACAGTAACGAAATTTGACAAGTTTGTTTCAGAAGACTCTAAAAAACATTGTGGGTAAAGGAGAAATTGCTCGTGACGAGCAATTTCTCCTTTACCCACAATGTTTTCAGCAATATCAGAAAATTAATTTTGAATTACATCAAGTTTTGAAATGTCGTCTGCAAACTCTTTCAATTTTGGACGGTCGAAAATCTTGTGTTTCAGAAAGGTTTACAAGTATACGCGTGCATATAGCCCTTTTATGTCTAAATATGTATAAGACCAGGCCCTTCTTCATTAGTCCGGATTATTCGTTAATCCGGAAATTTTGTTGGGAACGGACGTGTTCGGATTAATGACATTTTACTGTTTATTAATTTAATCCATTGACTAGAGTAATAAGGTGATATTGTTATACTCCTATCGGGTCTAATGACACTTAACATATCGAATCAGGGTTGACAAACCATGTTGAAATAGGATATACGTGGGACAGGAAGTTACATGTAGTGTTAGTATGTATGTTTGTAAATTGTAATGACAAGAAAGGATGTAAGTTAACGCCTGAATTAAGTATCCGTATTGCTATCTTTTGAGGGAAGAACAGCCTCATGCTTGCGAGACAGTATCTGAAGTGCCGAAATGAGAATTTGCTCAAAACAAACAAGCCCCCGCCCCCTCTATCAATACAATCTCAAGATCTACTTTTCAGTTTACTTCCTTAAAAGTTGATTTCAATAGTTTCCATTGTAAATTACCCAGAAGAGAACAGAAAGTTTGTTAACAGTGTATTTCGTACAAAATGATAAACATATGAATCAAACACATATCGAAGCTAATGAAGTTGCACCCGACACTCTTGGTGTAAGTGTTTTGTTATCGTTCGTTAACGTGATGGTTAGATCAAAGATCATCACCGTTTTCATTAAATTTCCGGACATTTAGATAACGTAAGTCAGTGCAAATGTTTTAACTCCCACCTTTCTCACGTTAGAATTGAACAATGACCTTTCGATATCACCGACTGTTTACCCATATCAATGAATTAACAAAGAAATACACTGTAGAAATAATGAATTATTGTTCATTTTCTGAGTCACTTGCACCACACACACATGTCGTTAAAAGCAGTTATATATTTGACAATATATTCAAGAAAATAAACCCACTACAAATTGATCGAATATTGATAAGATAAATGTAATGGAAGTGAATTTGCTCGTTATTAGCACTCATACTTCATGTCATTCAAGAGCAAGGGTGAAATAACTCATGTGCATTTGGGAAAATGTTAAAGCAAGCATGTTAAAACACAGCCCGAATATGATCCAGACATAGATATTTCATCACAGTTACAGCCTGGATCAATCGATTAGGCATAAACAACGAATTTAGTCCGGTTGTTATGAAGAATTCAACATTTCTCGAACAGTGCCCCAAATGGAAAGTAAGGGCAAAACATATTCAGTATCATTAATTGAAGCCATACGTGTTAATTATATTAAAACTTAAAGGAGTCAAAAGATCCAATTTTAGGCCAAGTACATCCGCCATTTCTAAAAGCACATGCCTGATCGATTGACCTATACTCAATAAGCCCAAAACAATGCCATACAATATTTGCTGATTCAAATTACTAACACACATCTCTTTATTTGTACTTATACTTGGTAAATTACTAACTATAACTATAACTATATTTTATTGCATAATAAACATAACATGTTATATGGCAATACAAAAATTGTACATGACAAAAATACATGGATCAGCAGAAGAGCTCATGATGCTAAAGAGCTTATTCAAATACATAGATAAAAGGATATATATTGATAATTTATTATGGTAAAAAGGCTTCATGCCGAAAAGTACATGCATATATCATTTAAATTACAAAAACAAGTCAATGGCAAGGTAGGCCAAATATAACGTATTCTTAGTCGTTCATTGCTAAGAAAGTAGAAAATATTTGAAGCTTTCCTGTTGTGAGATACATTATTTCATCTCATATAAGATAAAGATTTGTTTACAGTGTACAGTTATCAAAGAACAAAAGAGGTACCAACAAAAACAACCATGTATATACACATAAACATGTGAACAACATATTAACATTTTTTATTATTTTATTTTCATTCACTAAAACAAAGTTACCGTTAAGATGCAAGGGTTACGATACCGTTTTAAACGTAAACGGAATATTACGAATATTTATAAGGTAATATTACATCTAGACCACAAAAATACGAAACAACAACACAACGCAACGGATATGTCACTACATTCGGATTATCGATAATAATCGAATACATCAGGGAGGATAATTAATATGCAAACCAGACATAATCGTTATTGCGGACTGGGGTCAATCCAAAACGCAGTACGTTTCAATAAAGTACAGACTAATCATGTTGATTGTTAAAGGCACATACAAGGAGATTAATGCTGTATCAAACTATATTATTTAGTAACCTTTTTAACAGATTCAATTAGTTATCACCAAAAAAAACCCATCCGCAAAACTTGAAAGTAAAAGTCTACCAGAAATAACCTAGACTAGCAAGTTTAGTAAGTCGGATTGCCTCATTTTTCACCTCTGATCTTGACAGTTGATACACAAATATTTGAACCGACCTATCAGAATTCGTTATTTTGAATATGTAAACAAACAGGTTGTTGATAAACATGATTGAATTGGAGACAGCTATATTTCAAGCACAAAATAACTTTTGTTAAATTAGTCTTTTTAATAGGATCTAAAAGCATTTGTAAATTAATTCTTATGACTTTTATGAACATATTAAAAGAACTCCATATATTTTTTCATTAATTTATTTGTACTTATCTCCTTTTATGTGCCTTTAAAGGTGCTTGTTCACAGAAAAGAGGTTATTTGGAGGATAGAGATTAGCTTCCTTAAAACTGCACAACATCTGTACTTTTAAACGATATGCATATGATATGCACTGAAGAATAATCGTTGGAAGCAAAGTAAGATTAGTCTTTTAAAAAGAGTTTATACAATGATTTTAATATGTATTTAAATCCAAAAGTGTGACATCGCTTTTTGAGATCCTTCCACATATAAACTGAATATACTCAGATCAATTGACAATAGCTTCCAATAGCTACTTTTAATTATATATCAAACATCAATGCAAAAACTGTATTGTTTCAAAGGCATTTTATTTTGACGTTCAAATTTTCACTTCTATAAACATCCACCTTCAAGCTTTACAACCATGACTCTCTCATTCAGGAAAAGCGTTTGCAAAGAAATAGAATACAAACATCGTTGCATCAATTAATTATTTCGACGTATTATGTTTAATTATGTTTCGTATTACATCGATGAATCTATTATGTAGTCCTGTGATGTCTCCTTTCATCACAGGAAAAATTACCATACAGTCGAACTTATATCACTTGGCCCTGAGCATCATATATAGACCTATGATATGCTAGCTATCACATGGTCTCTGTATACAATATCTTTATTTCAATTGCTCATCAAGACATTATTAATTCAATTCGAAACAAAATCTAGCCTTTGTCAATTCGTTATCAGACGTAACCGAGGTTATATTCCAAAAAACTTCACAGGGTAGAAAAGTATTGATATTTGTATCAATTGGATAGAAGATGTGCTGCAAATGCACAAACAGAAAAACACCAGCTTAGGAGCATCATATTTCTCTTTCACAGTGCTTTTTTAACACGATGTTTACAGACGTATGGAAATCCGCCTCTGCAATAGAATTGATCGAATCGAACGATTATTAATGACAACTAATGACATTTGATACATCGGAAATATGCATCTTCTAGATAGCATCTTCATATGTTTATGTTGATAGACGTATTCGTCAAGTTAGATTAGAAATAGTTACTATTGTAAGGAAATTTTGCAAAGGAGCAATAAAAACTTGAAGCTCTTTCGCATTTTTGTTTTGTTTACCATGGATACGCGGGAAACCGTCATCGCCAAGGAAATATCGAAGTGATCCTATGCCATATAAAAGAAGTGACAGAGAGAAACCTAACTGAAAACAACATGTTTCGTGTTTCACAATACTAAAGTAGATGCGTTTTTCCCCTTTTTTCGCAGACGAAGAGAGAGGGCCGTCTGCAGCAAGGTATTGATAGGCGAGACTCCCAGAGTGGCAATCAGCGTCTTCAGCCGGAAATGCAAGTGGTGTTAGGACTACTTGCAGAGGAGCAATTGCAACATGCTGCTCTTTCGCAATGTTTTCAAAACTTAACGCGTTTCGTTCGGCATGGATACGGTAAAAGCCGTCATCGCGAAGGAATTATTGAAGTGAATTTATCCCACATAACAACGTGATAGAGAAACATGACTGAAAACAACGCGTTTCGTGTTTCACAGTTCAAAAGTAGATGCGATTTCACCCTTTTATTCGCAGACGGATGAGAGAGTCGTCTGCAGCAAGGTATTGATAGTGAGATTCCCGGAGGGGCAGTCAGCATCTACTGCCGGAAATGCAAGTGGTGTTAGGCTTACTTGCAGAGAAGCAATTGCACCATGTTACTCTTTCTCAATGTTTTCAAAATTTAACGCGTTTTCTTTGGCATCGATACGCGGAAAGCCGTTGGCGCGAAAGAAAAATCGAAGTGAATTTATCCCACATAAACAAAGTGAGAGAGAAAAATGACTGAAAACAACACGTTTTGTGTTTCAAAATTCACAACTCAATGCGTATTTTATCCTTTTCCGCAGACGCATAAGAGAGTCGTCTGCACCAAGGTATTGATAGAGCGACTCCGGAGGGGCAGTCAGCGTCTACTGCCGGAAATGCAAGTGGTGATTCGTGCAATTCCGTATCAATTATGTATCGTAATGCTCAACTAGACGTCTACAGGATACCATACACGGCAAACAATAATTCAATATCCTGTATATGTACGAACTGACATATAGTCTGGCTGATTTGTCTCAGAAGACTGTGATGTCAGAACTTGGCCTTTGATAAATGGTAACCGGTCTTTTGTTATTCCTTGTCCTATTTATAACATATAATGAAAGACGTCTTTTCGAAACGTATAGCTAGCCTAGGAAGGACATTATTGACTGTTCTGTTTCTTGACACGAAGCAACATATTTCCTATCTCTGGTAGTGATACAAGATACTTGTACTAGTATATTGAGTATCACCAGTGGGTTCCCTCGTTGTTTTTGTTGTTGTTATTGTTCTTCTTCTTTCTAAAAAAATGTTTCATGAATCTTCCTAGTCCGAATGATCCAGGCGTAGATATTTCATTCTATAACACAGCAGTTACAGCTTGGATCATCCGATGAGGTTCTGCTTTTTTCTCTTTGTATTGACCCATGAAACCCAACACATACAGGGACCGTTGTTTGAGGTGCTCGAGCTATGAAGCCCAGCTGACATTGATACGCTGGACCCTTACTCCATAGTACCTCGAATTGACTGCTGGCTGGTGAGTTGTTAAGAAACCGCTACGAAAAAGGATAAATTGCTCCTAATAATTTATCTAGTTGTCCCGGTGGTTGATACCAAATTGATGTCAGTTTGAAAAAAAAATGTAAGTCGTTTTCATGTTTGGCCGGTCACTCATTCCAATATGGAGTAATATGTAAAGCAACACGATACCGGCTTACCAATAACGGTCACTGCATTTGTTTAGATATTACATCGGTCCAACAATATTTCAGTAATATTACTATGACTGGCTCAAAATCAATGGAGAAACTGCCCAGAAGAAACATACTCTATATTCTCAACTGGTACGTCGTAAATGTACATAATTTCTTGTCAACCCTTTACCAAACGCCAAATTTGGGGACTGTCCCAAATTGAAAAAGTTTGCAGACGACATTCAGAATGTGATGAAATTGAAAAATAATCCCCTGATAGGGCAGAAAACATTGTGGGAAAAGGGAGAAATTGCTCTTCACGAGCAATTTCTTCCTTTTCCCACCATGTTTTCCAGAGTCGTCTGCAACAAAGTGGTAAAATGTCGTTGTTGTTTGGTAATGGGTTAAGCCGCTGTTGTACAGTTGTAAAGTCACACAGATAGTATCTCCTTCCTGCTATTGTGAAGTGGTTGGAGAGTCTGACACGGAAGTATGGACCGATATTCGGATTTTATCTTCCCGCACAGACTTCCGGCTGTGGACAATAGGGCGTGTATGTGTTAACTTCAAACCCTTCCGGTTTGGATTGATATGCAAAACAATAAGGAGACGGGCATATACATACACTACAGTCCAACTTGTGTTTAGAGGCCAGCCTATGGACCTGCAAAAATTGGCTGCTTAAGACAGATTGGTTGCTTAACACAAACTGATGTACACTATAAATTAATCAATGGGTCTTTCTGTAGTGGTTGTTTAAGGCAGGTTGGCTGCTTCAAAAGATGGTTGCTTAACACAAGTTGGACTGTATATTATTATCATTCTTCTACTTGTATGTAAACATTACTGTCCATTATACACTCCTCAAAAAGACTGTATGTTCTGATCGAAAGGGCATTCAACCAATGCGAAGAGAGGTTGTGAGATTCCAAGATCAGTAATGTAACCAGGGGTGGCAAAATCAACTGCCAGTGTTGTTCAGCTTGTCCAAAAGGCTAAATGGACAAGTTGACTTTTGGTAAAATCTACTATAACTATAACACGGATTTCACCACCCTTATTAACCATCAACACTTAAATGATTGACCAAATGTATTATTACATCAGCATTCCTTAGGCCAGTTGGGATTCTATTATTCAAAGAAATTCAAATTAACTGGTACATGGCTTCGAACCCACGCAAAGAGGGGCTTGGCGATTTCACTATCAGTAATCTAACAATCCGAACTTTTATGCTGTATATACCAAACTGGATAGTACATCAATATTTCGTAAGATATTCGAGAATCTACTTCAGTGAAAATTTATCGGAACTGCCTAAGGGTGCGATTAAATGAAGTAAAGGACTTGAAGAATTCAAGATCATTAATAATACCATCTGCACTCAAGTGCTGAAGTAGACTGGATACTACATATGTATTTTGAAGGTCAGTCGGGAATCCAATTCTCTTGAAAATTTAGATTTTCTGCTTCCGGGCTTCGAGCCCATGCAGAGAAGGGCTTCATGACCCCAATTTCGGTGCTGTAACCACCACACTTAAAGTCTTTACCAAACTTGGTATAACATCTGCATTACGTAGAACAAGTCTGTTCAATTTGTTCAAATTTACCGGTATCGAGCTTCGAACCCACGCGAAAAATAACACAACGATTTTTAGACTGGTACTCTAACCACCCGGCCCAAGAAGGCTCAAGGAAACAGGTTGTCAATAAAGCCATTGACGTCATTAATTCCCGTAAGGTTCTTCTCCCGCCTACGTTCTTAGAATCTAATTACTTACATAACGATGTTTCTTAATCCATTTCCCACATCAGGGCTAATATTCACTATACACATCTTCGGAATGCACGACATTTTCGAAGGAGAAACTTTCTACCGACAACGAAATAAAATGTAAAAAAAGCATTTTTCTTCCTGAAATTTGGTTGAAACCATTGCGACAAAAGGATGAATCACTCCTAATGAGCAATTCATCCTTTTACTCATAGTGGTTTCTAAAGTCTTATGTTACAGATACTGAAAGATGCGGGAAAAGTGAGTTATCGTGGAGAAAGGGGCTAATCACAATAATGGGTGAAAGCATTCTTCTAATTGATGTCAATTCAAGGTGCTGGATGCTAAACCTAACTGAACACCGATAATCGGAACAACGTGACTTTAAACATATGCATGTCTTTTAACCCTTTACCAAACGGAAATTTTTTGACTGTCCCAAAATGAAAGAATTTGCAGACGACATTTCAAAATATGATGAAATTGAAAAAATGATCTTTTTATACGTCAGAAAACAT
Organism: Cerastoderma edule; assembly: GCA_947846245.1. Lineage (NCBI taxonomy): Eukaryota > Metazoa > Mollusca > Bivalvia > Cardiida > Cardiidae > Cerastoderma > Cerastoderma edule. The sequence goes on from OX401404.1 coordinate 61,203,290, forward strand.
TGTGGGAAATTTTTCCAAAAAATGTTTGCCATAGTCGTCTTTAACAAACATGCTAAATGTCGTTATTGTTTTGTAATGGGTTAATCGAGCATCTGCGAAAGTGATAGAACCAGATCATATTGTGCCTTAGTACCAGACTGCTCCGGGACGAGACATTTTATCATAATTGCAATGTAAAGAAAGATGTGTGTAGTGATAGTGTGTGTTTCGAGAAAAAAACAAATAAGACGGAATGCCATAAAGAGTAAAACCAATATGCAAACAACAACAACATCATCAACAACAACTACAACATCAACAGAGCATTTGATTCGCTCGAAATTGACAAAAACATCGACACTGACAGAGAATGAATGTAATTTGGAGCTAATGAATTACACCAAAAGCCTTGATCTTTATACATCATTATGCAAATATAAGCAAATGTGTGCAATAACTCAACATCTGCTATGGAAATATATACCTGTTCAATATTTACAGCAACAGCACAGGTCAAAAGAAATGGTCAATTAAGGTATTGGTAAGGATTCATTGAGACAAAAGGATAAATCGCTCTTTATGAGAAATTTATCACGATGTATTTTTTTTATATCTTCAGGAGCTGCCAGTCACGTCAGATCGATGTATAATGGTAAAACATGTACAACGTCTTAAAAGCAGTTAATACATTTGAAATAAGATTGGTAAAAAAGCTTAGATTAGCATACCAGTGCTTGACAATAGCACTCGCTTGATCGAAGAGTCAAGAGAGTTGATGATAGCCAATGGAACCACATAAAAACCTTGACGATGAAGAGGTTACCGATTTTTATAGTGTTCTATAATAACGTTATCACCATGGGCGTACATTCGCACATTCTTCGCATGTAAACGTTCTTTTAGCTTGGTTATAGTGTCAATACATGTCAATTAATTTCCCTAGTACAGACGATAAAATTGTACTTGTAGCTTGCGTCCTTTGAAATCAGTGTGTCATATTAGAAAATTG